>VWZD01007908.1:111934-132081 GCA_013396695.1 Sakesphorus luctuosus | reverse complement strand
CCACCTCCCGCCGGCTGCCGGCACCGGGCGCTGGCGGCCCTGCCCCCGAACTTGACCACTTTGGGGGTCACGCTGGCACTCTTCAGGGGCTTGGGGTCCGGGCAGGAACACCCACCCCTGCTTGGCTCTGTCCCGCGACCCATTTGTGGGCAGGAATTCACTTCTCCCACTCCGCTGTGAGTGTGATGCCTGTCACTCTGCCAAGCCTAAATGCCACCTTCCAGGTCTTCCCTGGCTCCGGGTTATGCTGTACGCAGCCGCTGCCGCCCTGCGTTACCGATGTCGCGCTGTCCCCGCCGGCAGCGCTCCGTGGTCGCAGTCGGTGTCCACACCAACTTCCCGGCGCTCCGAGCCATCCCCAGCCAGCAGTGCCACCTGGCCTGCCCGAAAGGAAAGCTCTGTTTGTTTGTGAGAGAGACTTTCAAGTTTCCTGCATTAACTAACATTGCTCATTTGCCCAACAAAAGGTTCCTGCCCCGCGGCTCGCGCACCGAAGGTGGATCTACCTCTGGGGAGCCGGGAGCGGCACCAGGCAATGAGATGCGAGACCGTACGTGGGAGGAATGCAGAGGAGCTCCGAGCCACAGAACAAAAGGCATCTGCCGTGTCCAAGCGTTCCTCGGGGTTTGGGACGTCTGGGGCAGCTGCTGAGCCGCGGGGTGTGAGAACTGCGAGTCAGCCGAGTCCCGAACGAGGTTTCCAACGGGAACCACACGGGAAAGCTCCCAAACTGGGACTCTCCCCTTGCTCTGAACTAGGCAGGTGTTGATAAGTACAGTGCTGAATGAAAATGTCTTCTTAACAACATACTATTTATCCTAGGGCAGTGTTAACTGTTCTGTTGGTTCCCACGATGCACCCAAATACCGGTTTGCTACTGGCTTTCTTTTTGCTAATGTGAAAATCATTTTACTGATGCTGATGCCATCTTCATGTGTAAAAGGATTTTTTTCCCCTCAGACTTCTTTCTGTTCTTCCCATGAGTTGCGGGGGAAGAGCCTGTAAAATAAAAATGGCCCTAAACAGACTGAGTCCAAAGCTGGGAAGCAAGTGGGGTTAAACATTTTAAGTTAAAAAAAAATCCCTTCACTTTCATCCCATCCGCCCCCTCAACCCCCAATTCAAAACCTAAAAAAAAAAAGAAAAACCAAAAAACCACCACCCAAACAAACAAACAAACAACAACAAAACAGCCAACAGATCCAAAAGGTATGAATATTCCTTTCTGAGTAATTGTGACTGAAACACATGAAGTCATCAGTTTTCCATTCAGACTTTTTAAAAAGCCAATTAAAATGATTTTACCTTAAGGATAAAACAATAATTAGTTAGACATTTGAAACAGAGTAGATTATTTAGTTGGCCTAGAGTTCCTTTTTATGCCAACAATTTCCGTTGTTCATCAAGGAAGGTTTTACAGAGTATTTTGCTTACTTTCTTTTAGATTTTTTTCTGTTTTTGTTTTCTTTTAGTGGCTTTAATATGCAGTGACCATTTTCTAGTCTTCCTAATGTAAAGGAAACTTTAAATTGATTTTCCTCTTTTAAATCCCAACTGCAAATGTAATAAAAAGCATTCTATGAAAAACACTAGACGAAGACAAGTGTTAATATGTAATGCATTGAAGTGGTGGATCGTTAAGGCAGTGAGCAAAAGTCAACCAGAAGCAGAGCCTGGCATTTCAGCATCCCCTGTCAATACATATGCTGCAGCACAACAGCAACTGCAGTATTTTAACAGAAGGAACTGGACTGTATCCAGGAATCTGGATAAGACATCGAGGGATGAGGGCAAAAGCCTAGAACTCAATCCTCAGTCAAGTGACGCAAGAAGAGAAATGCTTTACGCTCCTAGAGAAGGTGGACAGTTGTTCAGTGGGGCTTAACAATAGCTATCTTTTTTTCCCTGAGCATCATCCTCTGATGGAGTGATGGAGAATTTTAAAGCAGCAGGAAGAAAATCCCCAACTGTGTTGCCATTTACTATTAAAAGAACATTATAAAGCAATAGCAGCATTATAGACATTGTGATTACAAACTTAACATCCACCCAAATGCTTACAGCATCTCTGCAAATTTCCAACTATGACAACCTTTCTAGTGAGTCAAGACAATGAAATGCAGCAGCCTAGTTTTTAGAGACTGAGACAGCTGTGTTTTTCCTACAGAAAAGAGCATAATTGAGGTAACGTAAGGAAACACAGTTGTCTTTCCAGGTAGATGCCAAGTTACAGAATAGGAACATGAACAGCTCAGGCACTTCTTCTAAAGCATACTCCTGAGTGAAACTTTGGCAGCTCTAGAGCAATAGGAAATCCAGATAGTCCTCTGGGTGTGATCACCTACCATTCCCAGGATAATAACCAGCATTAGGTATCTCTGAGTATCCAAGAGATGTCTGTAAAGAAAGACTTAAGAGATTAAGAACCAGATGCCAGTGACATCAAAAAGAATACAGAGAGTGTTTTGTAGATTGTTTTGTATAATAAAAAACTTCACAAAAAAACTAACCAAACAAAACCACCCACATCACAATTTATTGATAAAGCTCTAAAAATAGCAAAACTGCAGTTGAAAAACAGCACAGACAGAAATACAGCATGTAGTAAACTCGGGGTAAAATTTGTCAAAAAAATGACAAGGAGACTGATACTGAAGAGCGTATTGAAATGTGAAACAGAAACCCATTAGAAAACAGAGGTATCTGTGAGAGACATGAGCGTCTGTGCAACTTTTCCTCTGTAAGGAAAGAACGTCAGAAAAGAATTTGTTTTGTTTTTTACTGATTAGCTTCATCCTCCTGAAACAGAAAGTGAAAATTTTACAGAATGTCTAATATTTATTACTGAAGAAATATGTAAAAGTTTTATGGACATAAACTGCCTTCAGATCTGAAACAGAAACAGCAAATTGCAGATTCTTGATCTAACCTGAGACAGTTATAACTCCAATCCCACCACAACTCTTGACCACTACAGCATGAAGCAGTCTAGTCAGGTTGATGAGTCAGTCTTCTGGACATGTCTTCTGGCTATAATATGTGAGGATAGTTTTTAACTTTCTCTGCCTAAAACTGCCGTATTGTAGACTAGGTCTTGGGGTTTGTGCTGCAAGGAAAGAGCACATTGATTTAATGATTCCAGCCAGTCAGTGGACCTTTCATTTGAACAGCTGCCCTAAACTGTTCTGTCTGAAGACAACAAATGCCCATGTTAATAGTCAGACACACCTCCCACCTCATCCTTTGTAGGGCACTGTAGTGCAGCCTAGGATTGCCTGTCAGTCAAAATGCATGTGCCTACATTAATGTATGACAGTCTTTTGAGATACTGATTCTGAGCTCATTTAAAAGTCACTGAGAATCTCCTTAACCCAGCTGACTGCAGTAGAATTAGGACAAAGCTCACTTTGCTACACAGACTTTTCAGTCAGCAATTCACTGTCTCCGTGAATAAAAGGCCACAACCACAGAAAAACGAAAGACGATCCTTTCTGGAACTAAGCAGATGTTTTGCACCCTTCTTCTTGCCTCCAAATGAGAAACCCCCCACACCTAACATGTTCCCAAAGCTAAAGCATCTGCTGTTTTTCTGAAATACTTTAATGCACCTTGCATTTTCTATGATGACTCCTTAGGTAATGCCTTGATAACTTTATGCCCTGTTGAACCTGAAGGACTGAATTAGAAAGAAAGCCCATGTTCTTGTAGTATCAGACTCTTGGTCCCAGGTAGATCTCCAGTGTCCTCTTCCATGAATAGGAGGGTTACCGTGGTTTTTCTTTCCCATTTTAAAATATATTGTATTAGATGTCACTCTGATACCCAGCTGGGTTCCTCCTCTTTCAGAGAGGATTTCATCTGCCTTTGATTTAGAAGGAACAAGTTTATGGCTTCTTACACTGCATGTCCCCCAGGTGATGGAAACCAGACTGATGAGACAGAGTTTTTAAGAATGCAATATGTATTTTCTGAAAGGCATTGTTGTCTTCACCTCCCCTGTACTGTGAGCACATGTCAGATTTGTACTTTATTTGTCCATTAAGGAATTAGAGCTTCCTTGCTTCCTCACAAAACTCACTAGTAGTTTTGGCCTGTGTTGGCAACAGATTCTTTCTCTGAGAATAGTTTGAGAAGCTGGGGAGCAAGGCTAAATGTGGAGTCACTTCCATCTCCAAAATGCGTAGGGTAATTTTATTAGTATTATCTATTATTAATTTTATTATTACTTTTATTGCTAACTAATTTTTATTAATATGTGTATTATTAATAATTTATTATTTTTATCCTCAATAGAAAAACATCCTGGCAAGCTTATGAAGCTCCTCTCTAGTGCAACCCTTGCAAGAAACATTTTTGCCAGAATGGTACATACGTGGTCTGCAAGCACACTGAGCTGTGCTGCTAATGTCAGTCTCTCTTGTGTATCTTAAAATCAAGAACAATGCCGTAGATTTAAATGACTTCACAATGCTGACAAGGAGTTTCTGTTGTAGAACTGGATTGATTTAAAGGTGGCAGAATACAGGATGAAGGTTAAGTTAAAAAAATGCATAAAAAGACAAGCAAACATCTGACAACTGAATTCATAAGGAGAAGTAATCAGGAGAAGCAATATATGATGTATTTCAAGATTAAAGTAGGACCTACAAGCAAAATCTGTGGTTGATTCAAGACCACTGCAATATTAATTGCAAAGTTCTTAGTAAAAAGAACTAAGAGGAGACAGGCAGGGAAGCAATTTTTTAGGCTTTGTTTTGAAGGAAGCAGTTTCTGGAGGTGATAGATCTTTTCTGCCCACTGTGATCAACAGCTGTAGTGTATCAAACCCAGTGGTCCAGCACTGCCCAGGACAATTTCACTGGCTTCAGGCGAAACATCAGTTTGCCCTGCAACAGTTAGAAGTGGTCAAGTCTGCCAAAAGACTAACATTTGCTTGAGACATTTATTAGGCAGAGCTTGGCTTTTGTCTGCAATGCAAATGGCTGGACTTGGGGAACATCCCCTTGAAAGTTAAATCCAAGAAAAAATTCCAATGCAACTTGTCACCACAGCTACAACCAGAGCAGTCAACACAAATTTCTGGGCAAAGCAGACATTAAAATATTTGCCGAATTCCAGTGAAGTTCAGCTCTCTCTTTTTTTCACCCTCTGTATACTTCCATGGCAGTTTTCCCCACTGCTAGTTAAGGACACTTTTTATGAAGTGAAATTATTGGAGTAAAATTTAACAAATGTAAAGGCCAAAGCAGCTGCAAGACAAGCTTTTCTGCCCATGCAAAATCCTCTTGTATTTAGGTAGTTGCCTTTGTTAAAAGGACTTTTAAATGGACAAGTATTTTCCTCAGCAATGGCAGTGCACCCTTAATTTGCACTGAAATTCAGATCTCTGTTTCGACTGGCCTTGGGGCATCATCTAAGTGTGGCTCAGAGCACGGAGAGGCTGAAATAAGAGGAACTGCTGACTTTTCAAGTGGTTGCTCATCCCAGTTCTATTCTCAGGCACCAGGGATAACTCATGCTCTTTAGAACATATTGCTGGTATCCTGCTATGCTGCTCATTAGGCACGAGGGTGTCAGAATCCAACCCAGTAGCCAGGAAGGCAGGATGCAGTGGCTATGGGATGGCAGAAGCAGCACAGCACCACAACAGTACAAATTGCATATGCTTTACAAAATATAAGCACGCTTCCTCCATTCACCCTGCAGCACTTTTCCAGCTCAACTTCAAACAAGCTACTTTCGGGACCAAATCAATTTGTCTCCAGGAGTTGGAGTAGCTTATATGTAACTCGTGGGCAAAAAAAATGCAGTTGAACAGGAACATGCACACATGCTTAAAAAGGAAAAAAACATCTTTGCAGAAGACATGAAGACAGTCATAGAAAAAATTATTATTGTAGGGAGTGGGGAACGAGGAAAATACCTACCCCACCCAAAAAAAGAAAAAGGAAACTGTAAAAATAGTTACTCGAACTGTCACAATGATATTATTTTTTTAATAAAAACCAAAATAATCTTCTGTGTTTATGGACTTTAGAAGTACTTTATCATGATTCTTACACTTTTCTGAAACAGTTTCTAATTATTTCTGAGTATGTAAATCAATTGCTGGTATTTTCTGTAAAGTGTCTCTTTCAAAACCTTAATCATTGTCACTTCTAGGGTAGATCCATCTCACCAGCTCTCATATTCCATCCAACTGGTCTCCAACTGGTGTAACATCAATACATGGTTAGTCAACAGGAAAGAAAACACATTTACATTACACAATTAATTTGCCCTGTTTTAGACATGTACAGTACAATGAGATGACTCATGCCCTAAAAGTGCCTATCCACTGAAGAGCTCCTGGATGTCAAGCTCTGCTACAGACACCTATATTGTACATGGGGAAAGTTAGGGAAAACAAATCCCAACGGAGCCCTCTAAATCTCTTTTTGTTTTGAAGGAAATGCTGCCAAATCTCATATTTTCTGTGCTCTAATGTTCAACATTTTTATCCTGCTTTCTTGTCACCTTCCTTATAGTTAAGGGTGAGAGCCACATTTTTCATTGTCCTTGACCATGTTAATTTCAGTAGGGATTGTTTTAGGTCAATAATATGTCCTCTCTTTTCCTATAATTTTTCTACCAAAAAAAAAATCGGACATTTTCCTTTATAAAATGTTTCCTATTAAAAGTGTTAACCCTATCTCAAAATTCAATACTTTCATACAAGATATTAATTCATTATGATTGTCAGTAAATCCCTTTTTTTTCTTTTCCTTTTTTTTTTTTTTTGCTAAAAGTGAAGACAAACATATATCCTCTTTACCTGGAACTTGTTCAGGAGACCATTTAAAGTCAACAGACGCTGGAAAAATCCTGTATTATTTTTCAGTGGTAAAATGAGTTCTATGCAATTTTTTGTTCTAGTTTACATGTGTAACTACTACATATTCAATTTGCGTACCTATTTGATTTAATTGTATGCTTAAAGTCCTTAGGACTCACATGTGTTGAAGATTTTCCAAAATCAACAGCAAGTCAACAGTCTTAAGTGGAAAGTTACATACCTCTTATGATGTTATGCTTTTCCTATGTCTCATTCTTTTAACATTTGCACTAGGAGAAAAAATGCACTGAAGCCAGTGTAGAAGTATGGATGTTAAAAACAGATCCAAGGTTGAAAACAAGGTAAGTTTTGTGCCCAAAGGACAATTGCACTACTGAAAATCATCAGACTGAGCAGGAGAGGCAGCAATTCGTACTTAGAAGTAGGATTTTTCTCACTGTCTACAGTACAATGACCTTAGGCTTGAGAAGTGCTATGAGGTGCTTAAGTGAAAAGTACTATGGGATTATAAGAAGCAGTTTAGAAACACATCTAAAAGGAAAGCATTTTCTAGAGCTAATTAAGTGCTAGGGTTTTTTTTCTCTTTCACCATCCCATCACAATTAAAATGTGTGACTTCAGGGACTCTTTCTATTTAAAGGATGTCTAGGCGATATTACAGGAGAGCTAACGGAGGTAATAAATCACACAGCAGCTGTTGAAATAATATTATCCAACCTGCAAAGACATTTTTCTAAATCACACATTCGTCACTCCACAAGTATCACATTTGTATAATGAGGTACTCCTTACCTTTCCCCTCTGGTGTGGCTCCCTATTCTTAGGAACTGCCTACACTGGAGTTACAATTCCAGCTGTGCTTTGAAGTGTTTGTGAAGGAGAACACAACGCAGCTACAGCAAAGAGAATCCATAAACCCTGTTGATAGCTGAATATGGAGTATCTTGACCTAAGGAAGAGGAAAAGTTTGAGTATACCACTAGTCTAATTGTACTAAGAAAAATTAACACCAGTAGAAAGGTTACCCAGTTTTGGTAATTCAACAAGTCTTCCTTCTGCAGTCTAGAAGGCAAAAAGGGATATTTATGTCACCTTCCTTCGGAATAGAAAGTTAACAACATCTTCCAGAGCAACAGCAGCAACTACAATACATTTTCTTGATCCATTCTGGTATGATTTCAGATCTGATTTATGAAACATGAGCCATAATTCTATCAAAGCTTCTCTCTTCCTGGAGACGAGCTAGGATAACATATCCATATTGACTCTACAACATCTGTCAAAGGTTGATGAGGAACGAATACCATTAAGCTGTCTGTCTGACCCTGCAAAGGAAGAAGAATGACCATTTGTTATATGTAATTCATCATTAAAAAAGAAAACAAACACAAACCAGAACTGCTTTCTAGAGGCTTTGTGCTGTCTCATTATTCTCTTGTAGTCAATATTTAAGTAAAACTAATAGAAAATGCACATATATAGTTTGGACTGCAGAAGTTTATGACTGATGACTCTTAAAATCAAATAATGTTGCAAATGCATTCTGACAGGTACATTGTTTTTCCCAAAAAACCATAGAGCTATCCCTGAGAAGACAGTTTTCTGTTAATGCAACTGCAAACTATCCCTTTTCAATGACACAAAAAGGACTCAAAACCACTTTATAAATAACACCTACTGGTACAGGGTCAATTTGAATGACAGAACTTCAAACTCAGAGTATTGAAAAGCAAACTGATCTACTTCTATTCAGAGTGCCCCAGTAAAGGGTGCTATACAATCAAGCCAGCTTTTGGCATTGCTAGGGAGAATGAGGTTTTCTTGGAGGACATCAACCTGTGGAGGATGGAGAGATCACTGTGTTGTCAGGAGATCCATTCACAGAAGTCTGTGTCTCTGCATGGTGATAGCTTTTCATTCTTACCAAGACTGGAGATTTCCATTGCTTTTGTGGGGGTCATTTACCAAATAAACTTTCTGTGTGGCCATATTTTAACTGAGAGCAGCAGGTTAACCTTGGCCAGCTGCCAGACCCCCACCCAGCTGCTCTGTTATTCCCCCTCCTCAATAGGACCGCAAGATGGAAAAGCCCATGAGTTGAGATAAAGAAGACATAGAAATCAGTTACCAATTAGTGTAAGAGGCAAAACAGACTCTACTTGGGGAAGATTAATTTCATTTATTGCCAATTAGAAATAGACTAGTATGGTGAGAAACAGAGATAGAACAAAAAACCAAAACAAAACCCCACAAACCAAACAAACAAAACAAACCTCCAAACCCAAAACCAACAAAAATAACTTCACCTTCACCCCAAATCCCACTCTTTCCAGCTCAATTCTTCACTCCTGACTCTTCTACCTCCTCCTTCCCCAAGGGATACAGTGGGATGAGGAATGGGGTTTGTGGTCAGTCCATGTAATAGTTCCTCTCTGCCTGTCCTTCCTCCTCAGCCTGTTCAGCATGGGGGTCTTCCACAGACTGCAGTGTGGATGTTTGGTCTGTTATAGTCCTCCATAGGCTAGAGGGGGACAAACTGCTTCACCACAGCCTTCTCCAGGCGCTGTAGGGTAACCTCTGCTCCAGTGCTTGGAGCCCATCCTTGCTGTCTTTTCTCACTGACCTTGGTGCCTGCAGGGCCGTTATTTGTTACAATTTTCCCCCTTGTTCCTCTCTCTCACAACTGCATGTTTCACCCTTTGTTAAACGCACTTTCACTAATGGGCTCAGCCTTGGACAGCAGTGAGTCTGTTTTAGAGCCAGCTGCATCTGGCTTGAGGAGACCCCCAGGTGTGTTCTCACAGAGGCCACCCCTACAGCCCTGCCACTATCAAAACCTGGACAAATAAGGTCAATACACTGAGGAAGTAGATATGATCATCCTTTGGGTGTTTGGACTATAAACCTCTCATCCCCTCCCTTTCCCACATCACCACCAGTTTGTTTGTGAAGTAAAAAATGAAAGAGACCCAGTTCAAACCAAAGCCTGCTATCCCACCATGTAACTGATGGGATTAAAGGGAAAGAAAACACAAACAACAAAACAGCTGTGATTTAGTCTAAGGAGAACATAAACCATGACCAGAAAGCACTTTAGGGAAGTGGATTTTAGCAGTGTGCGCACAGCTTGGGTACACATTAACACAACTTATACTGAAATGAGATTGGAGGCTTTACAGAACTGAACCAGTAGTATTCCAAGCCACTGGCACAAATCCCACATGAGGCTGTGAACGCCAGAAGTGTTCAGCAGTAGCAATAGTGCTTCTGGTCTTCTTCACGCTAGCTGCTTCCCTGCAGAGCTCCTCCCTTTGGAGGCCAACTGAGGGTTTCTTTGAGCATGGAAGGCAGAGAGTCCTCTTTAAGGTGTACTGTGGTAAAATGCACTCCTGGATACTCAGGTACAGGCAGCCACTGCTGTGTTTCTGGGGGCTGTCGATCTCTCAGGCTTTCATCCTCAGTGAGGAGGGAACATACTGCAGCGTGCCAGGAGATTGCCTGGGTAGCAAGCAAGACTAAAGCAACAAACGAAGGCTTGGGACAGCACTTCTATTCACTGCAATTTCAGGGACAGTTAGAGAAGCTCCCTTATAAGAGGGTCTCACCTCCATTCCATGGGGGAGATTTCCCTAAAATACCTGAAACTTTCTTGCTTTGGTTTGATGTTACACTCAGTAGTTTCAGACTGTTCAGAAGGCAGAGACCTGAGGGAAGAAAGGAAAAACAGGTCATTTCTTTAATAACTAAGTTCAGTGGCAGGCCCTGCCTTTAGCTTAATCCTTGCAGTTGTGCTTTTCATTACTTTATTTATAAATGTATGTTAATTTTTGTAGCTACCTCTATCTGTCACAATGCTAGCTGCAGGTGTCAATTCCACATGTATTAAAGCAAATACCAAGTAGCTTTGCAGTTGGGGCAAGAAAAAAGTAAGTCAAGATGAAACTCTCTCTCAAGGGACCCAATCATTCCACCAATTTAAGTTGCAACACATACCTGATGAAATGATTGTACCTCAAATTAAGCCTTCTAATTTGTGTATAAAACTGGGTCACAAAGCTTATTTCCTCTTCCCTTCACAGCTCCTATACAAGTTAATGCACGACATTACACAAATAATAAATTATGCTGATGGGCAGAGCTCTGTAGGTGGTTCTTCAATGTATCTACACTGTGTATTAAAAGTACACCTTTTAGCCAATGTGAAAACTAAATCAAAACAGAGATGCTCTTTGAATCTGTTACTGTTATGCTGCTCAATGACCATAATGCTATCAAAGTGGTAATACTAGCTACTCCTCTTTTTTTTCTTTTTTTTTTCTTTAATTTTCCCAGTTGTGTCACCAGCATCCAAAAAATCTTAAGATTTTTTCCCTGAGTGTTTCTCAGTCCCTTGAGTTATGTAGGCAGTTTCCAGACTGGAATTTGTAAGCTAACTTGGTAATTGTTGTTACTAGTTTGGAGACTGTCCATTACAATATACAGTAGTCATAGAAGATTTCAGTTTTGTTCTCCAGATGCAGGTTTTAAAAAAATGGGATTTAAAAAAAATATATATCTAAATTAATCTGTACTTATTTAGAAGAATTATACTGTAAAAGGAGAGATAAAACATTTGTCACACATACTGAAAAAGCCTCCCAGCCAAAGTCTCTTATCAATCAAACATCCAGACAAACAACTGACCATTTTATTCCCCCAACAGATGTTGCAGCTGCTCAGGTTAGCGGAATACACACTTCCATCCCTGCCCAACAGCAGCAGCCTCCAGCTCTTGAAAGTCACCATCTGACACCAGGACCAAAAGGTCAAACCATAGTCTAGACAGAAGCTGTAAACTGGGATGCTCAAAAGTCACCAGTCGGACAGACTGAAAAAGCAGCTGTAACAGGGGGTTTGCAACAGATTACGTGCGTAATAGACATCTTATCAAACATATCTTGCTCCCATTAACTTAACAAAGCATAAACACGGGTCAGATTCCTGGCTTACACTACAGTCTGTGTAATTTCATAGTTGTTTATGCATCTCATCCAAAAAGTAACACAATTTTCTCTCTTATCAGAAAGGTACACAATCTCCTAATATTAGAAAACCAGATCCAAAAGACACTATAGACATACCTTTATGGAAATGGGAACAACTCAAGTGAAGTTACTAGAAGAGCTCCAGAGATTCATTTAACCTTAGGATTAAATTCCATCTTCTGTCTGGAAACACCAAATTGAAAAGCCATGGCAAAGCAGAGAATTAAACTACACAACTGTTGCACTTCGTTCTTTTTCTTTCCCAAACCATCATTATGATGTGAATGTCATCTCAACATCAGGTCCTACAGGCACCCAGTCAGACCCCTGATATTTTTAACTTGACCTCCTCAGGGCCCGGATTTCACCCTACCTGCTTTATAACTTGCAAGTAAAGTAGCAATCTGAAGGTGATGAATGAAAAATGCAGCCAAACATTCAGGATTCACACTCAGCTAGTGCCTCATTATGTTTCTACTGGCTAAGCTCTGCTATGGTGTCATGGAGCACAGCTGAACACCTGCATTTTGCTACAGGGCTCTAATATGCAAGCAGCTCCTGTGCCCCCTGCCTGTTCTGATTTCCCTACTTTTGGCAATTAACACCAGCAGATTAACAATTGACAGGACAATTGGCTCTGGAGGCAATTAGCCTCTTACAGGCACCTCACTAGCTGCCAATTTCATAGAGGTGAGATGTGCAGGGGCTATTAATGAAATGCATCAGGAAGGAGTAACTGGGCTGTCAGTTAGTCTTGGGCCTCATCCATAATTCTGCTTAAAAACAAATGCTGTAATTGTACATTCCATGTGAATCACAGAAGGCTAAAGTGAAGTCACCTTAGATGGACTGCTTTCTTTTGCCGCAAAGATGGGATTCACTGGATGCTCCCATTATGGTAACATCCATTTCAAATTTTCCCTGTTTTATACAAATTAAGTGGTATTGGATTGAAATGACGAGATGTGGCTGTGCCAGTCGGAGTCAGATCACTCCTGTCTGACACTGATTAGACACATCTCTCTTGCCAGTCTCTTGGTGTGTATAAAAACAGATATCTCTGCAGACGAGTGCTGCTTGCAATGCTGTGGTCAGTTTGTAACCAAATCCAAAAATACATGAGCTGTTTCAGGCACAGAAATACATGAGCTGTTTCAGAAGCAGATGGTGTGCTTGAGCCATTTAAACAGCAACAAGAAATGTAAGATTTTAATTATTTTTACTATATTTAGTAGACTGTGAGCTCAGTTCAGCAATCCCTAACTATTTGAAACCTTATTTATATTTGTAAGTGTTGTGTGGATATATATGCTTTGAGAATAGAGATGGTTTCTATGTTTTTCCTGTTCAAAGAAATACACTTCATTCAGCAAATCCTCATGTTAGAAAAACAGGTAACGTAAAAGTAACACAATGCAACCACAGCTGTGCACCAGGAGATTCTCAGGAGAAAATCTGTGAAAGGAATTAGGTATTTTAACCTCACAGAGGGATCTTCGTACTCTCAGGGGAGAGAAATGCTCAGTAGTGACAAGGAATAGAGTGCTGAGCTATCCTCAGACGGTGGTGTGGGAGAGGCTGCATCTTCTGTCTTGTCCCTTTCCATGTATTCTTTTTGTGGCTATGACAGCTGGAGAGCCTGCAGTTAAGTTGTTGCCCTTTGCAGCTCTCACTGGCTTCGAGTTCAGGTGGGCTAAGACACACTCATGGTGTCTCTACATTCCCCTTGTCCCTGCTCCCACTTCTTGTATTCTTCCTTTTTATATTTGAGGTTTGTCTGGAGCTTCTCATTCATCCAGTGTGGGCCTTCTGCTACCTTTGCTTGACCTCATGCATGGCACAGATGTTGGCACTGACAGTACAGGGGGGGGCTCCAGGAGCAGAGCAGGTTCCCTTTGCTGAACTCAGAGAGTACCTCCCACATCTGCACTTCCATTGATAGGTATTGAGGCTCCTCTCTGCACAGTGTCCTGAACATGCTGACAAACCAAATAGGGGAGGAAGGTCACCCTGGACTGAATGAAGAGCAAGATCAACCAGAGAGATTCCCATGAGCAGGATCAAGTGGTTTAGAGAATCTAAAACACCTTTATAAAGACCAGTAGCAACTCTTTTTTCCTGCTAGCTGCAACACGAGGAACAGCAGGACAATCCGGCTGAAGGACCCACCTTGTGCAACAAGCAAGAGGGGCAGAATTTAAACAGTTTGAAGATACATTGCAGAAGAGGATGCACAGTTAAGTCTGCACCCATTTATACTCTGCTTGAGTCTGTTTCTAGGAACTCATTGCCTGCTATTTCCCTTTCTCCCATTCTAAAAATGTCTCTTAGCTTGTATAATCCTCCTTCAAAAGATATTTTCCTGTTAGCAAATTAAATCTAGTGCTCTAGAGGCCAACAAAAAGCAGTCTCTTAGTGCAGGTGGGCCTTTTAAAAGGTGCTGAGCATTTTATTTGAGAACTGGAGAAACAGTCATATAAAAATTACATTACACCTATTTGATACCAGTCATCATTTTATTGCACATGAAACCTGAAGAGCAAAACATTTAAACTCTTCTGTTTTCAGTTCAGTTATATTGTAAAATATTCTATTTAGCATAAAATATATTCTCAACCAAAATATTAATCTACCAGTTACCCTAGACAGAAGGCAAATAAATGTCAGTTTAATGGTATCTCGCATTTCAATTTAAAAACCTGTCAGTTACAAAGAGAGGCAAGTAAAGTCAGAATCCCCATATGCACATTGGGCTGGATCTTCTGCAGGCCACAAGCAAGGGGTGTACCTGGGTCTGGTACTTGATTGGCACAGCGAGCAAGAGGTGAAACCACACTGCTGTGTCCTTGGATGAAACTGGACTGTCTGCACCACAGGGCAAATATACTTGCTCTTCACAGCTTGAGTTCTCATCCATGGTACTGCCTGTGGAGTGGACATTGAGGAGCACAGTAGAAGAGATATAAAATAGACAGACATTACCGCTGTTTAACATGTAACAAAATTCATCTCCTTAAGGAAGGTGTTTGGAGGCCTCCTCTATTTATGACAAGTAGCTCATCTGGGATCATATCCACAATTCACACTCCGCAGGGACCAGTACTAAGGAGCATTTGACTACACAGCCTAGGTTGGAATTTCAAGGCGAGAGACAGAGCTGGAAGGAAGCATGACAGCACAGAGAATGGCAAACCTTCCCCTGAAAACTACTTAGAGCAAACTCAGTGGTGTCTGAGGGAGGATCCATACAGACCTGAGAGGAACTGCGAACAAAGTCTACTGAAAACCTGTATTCCTACGGAAACAGACACAGGTACCCATTATCTGATAGAAGGCAGAATATACCACACTAATTCCTACTGATCCAAGCTGGTTCCTTCTGCAGAAGACCATCTGGAAGAGTAGGGTTGGGCATGTCCTTTTCTGGCATGCAGAGCTCCAAGGCAAGGGTGCTCTAAAGGACAGACAGCTACACTTTGATGTGTATGGATTTTCCAGCATGTCTGTGACAGACTGCGTTAGAATAGGAGCAAAAAAGCAGTGACTCAGAAACAGAAAAAAAATATCATTTGGATAGTTTCAAAGCTCTCCAACCCAAGCAAAAGGAAAAAACTTGTACAGAGTGTCCAGTGTGTGTGAACAGAGCAGGATGCCCCTCATAATAAAAAAAATGTAGCTGTGATTTTTATACACAGGAATCAGTATAATGCCTGACTGCTTCACAATAAAAGTCGTATCAGAGGCTTAATGGTATGGGGCAGAGAAAAGCCTTTGAATTTGACCCTAGTCAGAACAGGATTAGGACTTAAAGGCCACATATGTGGCTAAAAATCACAATACTGATGCACAGAGCACTGATAAAACAAATAGTGAGAAGAGCATTGAAGAGCTATTGCTGCCAGTAGAGACCAGCTTCTGTCTCCTGACAAGCATATTAACCTTTTGAAACTCTGATCCAGGTGCCTCATCGGTTCTGTGATGATTCTCTCTCTCACCATCAGCGTGCATATTATACTCAGGCTATTCCATCTGCCAGCCAGGTCACAGGGCACTGCTGCTCCGAGCTCGTTTATGGTTTGATTTCACACACCCTTCATCCATTTTTTCAGCCTTGAGAAAGCTCAGCTTCCACAAAGAGGCCAGATTTTTTTCAAAAGCGCTTAAGCTCCCAGAGTCTCTTCTTGTTCTCAATGGGGGATGAACCCCTTAGAAAATGCCAAATTTCCATTTAGAGTGTGCAGCTCTGTTGGAAATCCAATCCTTGGCATTTTGGATAGCATTACCTACCCACGTGCTTTGTCCATGGCAATCGTTTTGCAGCTGAAAAGTCCAGTCACATACGACTGCATTCTTGATGAGCGCTCTGAAACTGGACAAAGCGCCCTCCCTGTTATCAGCTAAAAAGAATGCAAGCCACCTCTCAAGAGTGCAATTAACCTTCATATTTAGATAAGAAATCTTACGTATTTTGCCATTGTTAGTACACTAACGTCTGCACAATCTCTTGATTACATTCATCCTCCTGTCACCTCCATGGGGTAGTGTTATCACCTCCATCTTGCTGATAAGGAGCTGAGACAGAGAGATGGATTAAGTTAAATCACCCGAGGTATACAGAAAGTCTGCACTAAAACTGTCAGCTAAGCCAGGATTCTGCTCAGTGCTTGCCAGTGGATCTGGACTCTAATGCAGAGTAACTATAAAATGCTGAAACTATTAATTTATATCTAGGATTAAAAAAACCCACCACAGTGACCTCATTTGATTATTTTGAGGATTATACTGATAGCTAGTGCCAAGAATGACTTCTGTATTCTAGAGAGAGTCCTGACACCAAATACAAATATAGAAACCAGCAGGCAGATAAAGAACAGCAGTATGGATCTCCAAAAAACCTGCAACAACCTTTAGTTTAATACAACAAAGCTACTGCATTTGGTTATACAGCATATCAGTGGGAGAATCCATTTGAAAAAATATTGTTCTGTAGGATTGTTAAGGGGAGGGGTTTTGTTGCCTTTTAGGTGCTAATCTCATGAACCCTTATGCCCCTTTACACCCCAATAGCCAAAGGTACTCACAAGTATTTCTCAAAGAGATTCTTCTTCCACGCAAAATGCTTACAGAATTGGATTCTTCAAGCCTAGAAATCATCACCTGTGAGTTGGGTAATAGTAATGGATTTTTTTCCCCTTATGTGAAGGAACCAAACTGGTATTAGAAGAACATTAATGAACCTTCCTGTCTTCTCCAGAAAGCCTTTCAGACCTAACTTATCAGTGTTGAGACTCTCTCAAAATTTTCTATATCTACCTTCAATTTTTCCTTATCTGTCCCTTTGGAGCCAGAACCTGCCATGCACTGAGGGCATAGCTGTTATCATTGCTATAGGACTTCCTGATTTACCAGAGGTGCATTCCTTAAAGAGTCTTTATCACTGAGACCTGACCCTGGAAATATTTTTGCACACATGAAATCATGCAAAAGCACTTGCCCATTCCATTCTCACTACTCTATTTCAAAGAGCATTTCCTTCCTCCTGCTTCATGAGTCGGCAACATACCACACACGGTTGTGAGGGTAACTGTAATCCTCCAGGACTGCAGTTTGCTCACAGCAGATTACTTGTCTACAAAGCATTTTCTCACCTGGGTCACCTCGTTAAAGGGATTTTCTCTAGCCTGTGTTTGTAATGTTTCTGTAGAACATTTACTATATCGCTATTCACCAGCATGAAATCCGTGTTCCATACGAGTTCATCAGCTACAACACAGCAACTTCCTAGACATCCTGCTATGCCCAAGGTTCAATTCTTAAATACAATTTTCTCCACTTTAAGTCTGGCTGTCACAGTGTCCATTTGAGACTAATTCTGTAGCTCAATTTTAGAATCTGTTACTCCCAGCAATTTTAGCAAGACCAGTCTAATAAAGGCAAGCTGGTGCAATTCTTTGTTTCTCCATTTGACTCACAGGCAAATTATTTATGTTTGGTACACACTAAGAGGACCTCCAGTTCTGGACTAGCACTATCCTTCACACAGAGTGACATGTTACCATCATGGCCTCCAGGTACTCTTTCTCCCCTACAGAAGAAAAGTAAGCTAGTATTTCTAGTACTGTGACCTGAAGACTTTTATTCTGTTTCTACCTCTACCTCTAAGATCCTATATAAGGCCAGTGCTTCATCTTCTGTGCCTCAGCCCCTTTACCTCCAAAGTACAGATAATGTGGCTATTGCTGTACAGGGCCACCTGTACGCTTTAGGAAAGAGGAAAGACTTCTGGCCTAACCAAAAGCAGGAGAGCAAGCCAGAATACAGCATTTCAATATTTTCATCCCAATGAATTTTTGTAGCTGTTCCTACAGAAGTAGTCACCTCCCTCCTTGCAGCGTTTCAGTATCACCCACAATCAGTAACAGCTCTTTATGGACTGTCTCATCTACTCTCCAACTTGTTTCTTGATTGTGTTCTGCACTCCTGGTTTTTGCGATCAATGTGCATCATTGATAATTAGCCAGCGTGTCATTACAGATCTCTAATCAGTGAAAAACTCCACCTTAGCATCTTGTACTGGATACATCTTGAATGAAAAAGCAGCACCTCTCCCAGAGGGTTTACAGTCTGCAGGTGACCATGGGTCAGTATGGGATGCAGAGAATACAGGTAAAAGACAATGATTAGGTAACTGGCTCTTACCCCAGCATTTCCAGACATCATGTGTGACTGGTTAATTCCCTTTCCTCTTCTGAATATCAGCCACAGATTGATGCTTCCAACACTCCAGACAGCTTTAGTTCTGACTTCCCCACAAGGGACCATCTCAGCACATTCCTGACACCGACTCAGCCTGCTTAGCCCAGGGCAGGCAGCCACAGCAGCTCCCGGACCAGCAGCTGCTGCAGCCATGGCATTGCCTAGGATTAAAGCACACTGGGACAGAAGGGACTGCCCTTCTCTCCCCACCAGAGAGGCAGGGCAGAGCCGCAGGGCAGCCTGAGGGGATGCTGTGTTAGATCTAGATTACATAAGGAGACCTGTGCTGCCCCTTCTAGATGACCAAATGAGCATCTTCTGCCCCCAAGCAGACACACATTTACAAACAGGAGTGGGGAGTTCCGAGTGCTGCTTCTAGGTCTTAGGGAAAAATCAGTGATGAACTTCAGCTGCAAAATTTGGCTTACTAAAGAGATTGTCACAAAGGAATGAGAGTCTAGTGTGTCTATACCTTTAAGGCACTTTGAATTTTTGTAGGCTCCCAGGGCCAGTCCTACATATAATGAAAACCATAATGAAAAACAGAGTCACTTAGGTCTCTTAGGAATAGAAAATAAGGACTCAGGCATGAAAATTAACTTCTTTATTGCCCTCTTGCCTACACCGAGCTTCATTTGCTGGGACAGGAATTCCCCTGCACTGAGCTGCTCCCAAAAGGGAGGCCCAGGATCACAGCTAACTGGGTGGCCTTTTGCTAAACTGCAATTTCCTCCTCCTTTGTAAGATGGTGAAGCAGGAACAGATCAAGGCACAGGCAAAACTGAATTTTGTAGCCCTGAGGAATGGGAGGGGAGTCGAACACAAGCTGCTCCTACTGCAAAGCCCCAGAAGGGCCAGCAGGGTTTCCTGCCCTCTGAGGTGCAGTGGGGCACAGAGGAGGTGTCACATGGCCTGCACAAATACTGAATATTGAGTTCAAGTTTATGACCAGGTCCTTTACTCTTAACAAGGAGGAGAAAGATGACACACAAAGATGCATAGATGTGATGCATACAAAGCAGATGTCAGTGAAACTGGAGAAAAAACATCTTCTGTTCTAGCTATTAGGACAGAAAATAAAAGCCAACTAACTATCATTCCCAAAAATTCAGGTATAATTATTTTTTGTGTGTGTGTTGAAATACAGCTCTTTTTGCATCATTGCTCAGCTCCTAATATTATGTGGAACTTGAGATTTTCTAGCATCAAAAGGAAAGTACATATGTTTAGATAAAATACAAGTTCTTATCTGCCTCTTTTTTTTCCCCCCCACCAGTTCCTTCTGTTACAGGAGCTAAGGGTTCAACACCATTTAAACAGGTAACTCCAAGGAGCACTGCTCGGGCCGGGCCCGCGCGGCGGCGGCGCCCCCTGGTGGCACCCGCCGGCCCTGGCTGTGCGCACCGACCCGGTCCGTGAGGGTTTGGGTACCGCGAGGGGCAGGGATGCGGGTTTGGGTACCGAGGGGGGACAGGGATGCGGGTTTGGGTACCGCGGGGGGACAGGGATGCGGGTTTGGGTACCGAGGGGGG
>VWZD01007908.1:38516-111832 GCA_013396695.1 Sakesphorus luctuosus | reverse complement strand
GCAGGGGGACAGGGATGTGGGTTTGAGTACCGTGGTGGGACAGGGATGTGGAGCTCCTGGAGCACATCCAGATAGGGGACATGAAGGTGGTGAAGGATCTAGAGGGGGAAACGTATGAGAAGAAGCTAAGGGTACTTGGTCTGTGTAGCCTGGAGAATTGATGGGAGGCCACATTGTGGTCTGTAAGTTCCTCCCGAGGGGAAGCAGAAGGGCAGGCACTGATGTCTTCTCTGTGGTGACCAGTGATGGGACCTGAGGGAAAAACATGAAGATGTGTCATGGGAGATGCAGGTTGGATATTAGGAAAAGGGTCTCCATGCAAAGGCTGGTTGGGCACCAAAACATGCCCCACGAGCCTGTCCAAGAAGCGTTTGGACAACACTTGCAGGCTCATGGTGTGATTTTTGGGGCTGTCTTGTGAAGGACGAGGAGCTGGACTTGATTATCCTCATGAATCACTTCTTGCTCAGGATATCCTGGTGGAGGCACCCATGCCAGTGGCCTCTTGCGGGAGTGGGGTTACTTACATGACCAGGTGGCTCCAGGCAGGGACACCTCACTCTCAGGGGAGGGAAGTCCTGGGCACTCTCTGCTCCTGGACCTTCCTCAGTGCGGGATAACTGGCCTGTGAGGGGGGCCAGCAGTTGAGTGCAAATGACATCTTGTTCTGTGATCAGCTCACGTGAGTCCCACAGTGGAGAAGTGGAGAGAAGAGCAAATACTCCAGCATAATTCGTGTGAACGTTTCTCCTGAAATGAGAGCTGCTGAGCAAAAAGAATGAAAGTGTGAAAATGGGAAGGAAAATAATTAATCTCAGCTGCTTTCACCTCCCTCCTTCCCCAAATAATTACTCACAACCTGAAGCTTGTTTCAGGGATACAGGAGCTTTGTCTGCCTTACCAATGTGGTATTTTGCAGAGATGAAGACCTGAGAGCTTTTTTCCACTTGTACAAAAGCTGAAGCTGCTAAAGCAGTGGTATAACAATGCTATGCTGAAGGTGACCATGCCTTTATAAATAAAGCTTAACAGTAAAAGCATCTTTTATCCTGCCTTTTCTCTTTGCTATTTTACATTGATAAATTCACTCAGATGGTAATTGCTGTAACACAAGAGCATCTCAGAGTTGAAGCAGCACCAGTGATTTTAATGTTCACATGAATATTAAAATCAGGTTTGACCCATGTAGACTACTACTAACACCATGTCTCTGCTGCTCCCCATCAATGGCACATGCCAAACTCCTCAACAGGCACTGTGACATCGTCTTAGAGGGAAGGGGCTTGCTACCATGTGTACAGCTCCAAAAAGGAATGAGTAGGTATTCTCTGTAACTTCAGAGGAAGCCTTCTCTTACTAATNCACAAATACTGAATATTGAGTTCAAGTTTATGACCAGGTCCTTTACTCTTAACAAGGAGGAGAAAGATGACACACAAAGATGCATAGATGTGATGCATACAAAGCAGATGTCAGTGAAACTGGAGAAAAAACATCTTCTGTTCTAGCTATTAGGACAGAAAATAAAAGCCAACTAACTATCATTCCCAAAAATTCAGGTATAATTATTTTTTGTGTGTGTGTTGAAATACAGCTCTTTTTGCATCATTGCTCAGCTCCTAATATTATGTGGAACTTGAGATTTTCTAGCATCAAAAGGAAAGTACATATGTTTAGATAAAATACAAGTTCTTATCTGCCTCTTTTTTTTCCCCCCCACCAGTTCCTTCTGTTACAGGAGCTAAGGGTTCAACACCATTTAAACAGGTAACTCCAAGGAGCACTGCTCGGGCCGGGCCCGCGCGGCGGCGGCGCCCCCTGGTGGCACCCGCCGGCCCTGGCTGTGCGCACCGACCCGGTCCGTGAGGGTTTGGGTACCGCGAGGGGCAGGGATGCGGGTTTGGGTACCGAGGGGGGACAGGGATGCGGGTTTGGGTACCGCGGGGGGACAGGGATGCGGGTTTGGGTACCGAGGGGGGGCAGGGATGCGGGTTTGGGTACCGCGGTGGGACAGGGATGCAGGTTTGGTTACTGCAGGGGGGCAGGAGTGCAGGTTTGGGTACCGCAGGGGGACAGGGATGTGGGTTTGAGTACCGTGGTGGGACAGGGATGTGGAGCTCCTGGAGCACATCCAGATAGGGGACATGAAGGTGGTGAAGGATCTAGAGGGGGAAACGTATGAGAAGAAGCTAAGGGTACTTGGTCTGTGTAGCCTGGAGAATTGATGGGAGGCCACATTGTGGTCTGTAAGTTCCTCCCGAGGGGAAGCAGAAGGGCAGGCACTGATGTCTTCTCTGTGGTGACCAGTGATGGGACCTGAGGGAAAAACATGAAGATGTGTCATGGGAGATGCAGGTTGGATATTAGGAAAAGGGTCTCCATGCAAAGGCTGGTTGGGCACCAAAACATGCCCCACGAGCCTGTCCAAGAAGCGTTTGGACAACACTTGCAGGCTCATGGTGTGATTTTTGGGGCTGTCTTGTGAAGGACGAGGAGCTGGACTTGATTATCCTCATGAATCACTTCTTGCTCAGGATATCCTGGTGGAGGCACCCATGCCAGTGGCCTCTTGCGGGAGTGGGGTTACTTACATGACCAGGTGGCTCCAGGCAGGGACACCTCACTCTCAGGGGAGGGAAGTCCTGGGCACTCTCTGCTCCTGGACCTTCCTCAGTGCGGGATAACTGGCCTGTGAGGGGGGCCAGCAGTTGAGTGCAAATGACATCTTGTTCTGTGATCAGCTCACGTGAGTCCCACAGTGGAGAAGTGGAGAGAAGAGCAAATACTCCAGCATAATTCGTGTGAACGTTTCTCCTGAAATGAGAGCTGCTGAGCAAAAAGAATGAAAGTGTGAAAATGGGAAGGAAAATAATTAATCTCAGCTGCTTTCACCTCCCTCCTTCCCCAAATAATTACTCACAACCTGAAGCTTGTTTCAGGGATACAGGAGCTTTGTCTGCCTTACCAATGTGGTATTTTGCAGAGATGAAGACCTGAGAGCTTTTTTCCACTTGTACAAAAGCTGAAGCTGCTAAAGCAGTGGTATAACAATGCTATGCTGAAGGTGACCATGCCTTTATAAATAAAGCTTAACAGTAAAAGCATCTTTTATCCTGCCTTTTCTCTTTGCTATTTTACATTGATAAATTCACTCAGATGGTAATTGCTGTAACACAAGAGCATCTCAGAGTTGAAGCAGCACCAGTGATTTTAATGTTCACATGAATATTAAAATCAGGTTTGACCCATGTAGACTACTACTAACACCATGTCTCTGCTGCTCCCCATCAATGGCACATGCCAAACTCCTCAACAGGCACTGTGACATCGTCTTAGAGGGAAGGGGCTTGCTACCATGTGTACAGCTCCAAAAAGGAATGAGTAGGTATTCTCTGTAACTTCAGAGGAAGCCTTCTCTTACTAATTTGAATATGATCATCCATGTGACCTTTGGGGGGGAGTTTTGACAGGGGCTGAAATGAGACAGGTTGTTTGGAAATTCTTTCTTGCCCCAGATACTACAAATCCTTTGAATAAGTTTTTTTGTTTGTATCTTTGTCAGAGGATCATTGCAGAGATCAGGAAGACATGCATAACATAAGGAATGCCTCCAGTCTGTGCTGGAGTTTTATGCTCTGCTACACTTAACTTGACCTCAGAGTACATGACCGAGATTTGCCCATAAGCCACATGTAGAGGAGATTAGAAGGGGAAACGGACAACTGGTATGTAAGGGCTTCAGGACACAGAAAAGGGTGAGGGAGAAGATCACGCCATAGTATTTTATTCTTCCTGGCAGATACTTCCAGAAAGCACTCTCCATAAACAGAATATTCTCCAGACCACATTACCATAGAGAGAAACACACTTTTAACAAAATTCCTTTCTCAACTAGTTTGCTGTTTCCACCTTTACCTTTTGGCAGGGGATATGGAAGTATTATAATGTAGACTTCTTCTGAGAATTACAGACGAGCCCTTGTTGCAGCAGAAATGGAGAAATGCCATCAAGAGGGATGCATGACAAGTTACAAAGAGGGTTACTCTGAAAAGTGAGAGGTTTTTTCAGGATTGCCATTTCTTGCCAGAGAATATTATATGTGCAGGGAGGCTACAGGGCAAATGCCCTTGCTACAGTGGGCCTGTCCACATTGCTGTGGAATTCTTTTGTCTAAGCACAACTCCTGGGACAGAAATAAGTACATGTAGGTGGTGTGGCCAGTAATGCTGCATGGTTTTGCATCCAGCAAAACTGATGGTCACTTCAAAACTCAAAAAAAAAAAAGTCAAATTTTTCAAATGCCACCTGACTAAACTTCTGGGCACAAAAACTTGAAGGATGTCAAATGCATGAGATACCTATTCCCATGCTTTTCCACTGACACTGCAGAAAACCATAAGCCAAGTCAAAAAAATAGCCATTTCACTCAGTGTTACACACTTTGAGAAAGAGATGATACAACTTTCACAAGCCTGTGCATTTGCAGGATAATCTCAGTGGCTGCAGACTGCAAGCACGGTAGCACATCTTCCCTGCACGGCCCAGCTCCCACGCAGAGGAATCCTCGAGGCTGGTGCAGGGACTGTTGTCTGGTCTGAAGCCTTGGCAGTGGGAGGAAGCAAGCAAATAGCATCTCCTGCTGCCAGCATCACTGGGTACCCTGGCCCCCAGCCTCATGCTCTGCCTTATTCCCACTGTGTTAGAGTTGTGGCAGTGCTCTCCTGCCAGTGACCTGTGCCTAAATTGCCTTCTTCCTTCAGCACATGGAGCTACTTGGCTTTGCCATCCTGTCACCAAGACATTTTGAGTGGTTATTGGTCCCAAATATATGTTGCTTAAAATCAAGGGATTCTCTGTAAAATATCTACCACATAAATATTTCTATCTTATCACCAGCAATCTAAATAGCTGTTTATAACACCTCATCCCTCCAAAAGCTCTATGTTTCTTTGTGTTTATACAGACACCTATTTTTGTTTAAGAAACAGGTGTGGGAGTGAATCCAACTACAACGTGTGAAATTCTGTACAGCTCCTCAGTTTAAACTCTAAACTGACTGTTCTCTGAGGCTACATTGTTAACTGGAACAGCAGCAATGCAGGAAAGACAAACTGTTCAGCTGGCCAACACTTACATGATCAAATAATTAATCAGCCTCGAAGGCAAAATTAGATTTCCAGGAACCCTGCTTCTTTGGGATTAGATTTTGGAGTGGAAAAGGTCAGACTGAGCTACCAACTCTAATAACTCACTATACTTTCTTCTGTCATTGTTATTTAATTTGTAACAAGAAAAATAAGCTTCCATTTAGAGTGACGTAAAGGAGTTGAGGTTCAAAGGGCAAAATTCTGACATACTTTCTTAAACCTCCAGTAGTTATTTTTGGCTTGGTTCCAGTTTCGTTTCTGGCAGACATTTGTCTGCAATATAGAAGCCCCTCTTGCCAACAGCAAATTTATCACTCCCTGGAGAGAATCACCAGACTGGACAGTTAGGACCCTCTAACTTGCCATTTATCATAGATTTGACCAAGGTAGGACTTCTACCAAGGTCTGATTGTGGAGCTTGTATTGCTGCTAGAAGATGGCAGGATCTATCTCAACATGGAAAAGGAATTAATCCTCTTAGGATATGTAAGAACTGGAAAATAGGTGCAGTGGGAAACAGTCAGCCCAAAAACAAACCCCAACCCTATGGACATGACAGGCCTCTGGGCTCTCGTGGTTGGTACCTCTAAGATTCCTTGGGATAGAAATTTCTGATCATGTCTTACACAGATAGAGTGCAAAGCCAGTTAAATGCAGGGGTTACACTCAGCTTCAGATGTATTCAGCTGCTTTGAAAGCAGAGATGAATGGGGAAAACCCCACAGCACACAAACTCAGGGCTATTGCTTCTGTTGAGCTGGCACATTAAGGGTCTTCCCAGCACAGCTTTGACACTAACCTGCAAGTGGCTGAGTCCATTTCTGATGCATATATAGAACTGTAATAGTATATAGTTTAAATATAATACAGTTTGCTCCAAAGTGGAAATCTCCCATGGCCTCCATTACTAACAAGTTGAAAAATATTTTTCATTGTTAGTAATTACTTGATTAAAAATATTTGTTATTCCTTGCAGCACTTAACAGTTAAATAGACAAACAGACCAAGACAAGGCAAGGTAAGGGAGTGGGATGAGATGACTCTCCACAGTCACCCAGGAGGTCAATGTCCAGCCTGAGAGAAAAGCCTTAGTTGCCCAATACAGTTTGTGTCACTGTAGTCCCCACAACCTTCAGCCACACAGCAGGACTCCAGACTATTCTTGACAAGCACATGCTGGGAACTGGCACTTTGGTCCTGGCAGAGGATGAGCATATCA
The DNA here is from genome assembly GCA_013396695.1 of Sakesphorus luctuosus. Classification (NCBI taxonomy): domain Eukaryota; kingdom Metazoa; phylum Chordata; class Aves; order Passeriformes; family Thamnophilidae; genus Sakesphorus; species Sakesphorus luctuosus. The sequence continues at coordinate 105,466 of VWZD01007908.1, read as the reverse complement.
CCTTCAAAGAAGGTTGTGGGCAGCAAGCAAGACAGTGCTTTACAGTGCACAGCCTATTAACTCCCACCATGGCTGTGCTGTCAGTGCATGAGGAGCAAAGTAACCTTCCTCACACACAGGGAGCACACACAGGGCTTGCTCAGTGAGTGAATGCAGAACAAAGTGGATACTGCAAGTTCATAGCTTTCCTTTCTTTCGTGGTGACTATCCCAAAGAGACAAGCCCCAAACAGCACTGGTGCTGACATGTGAGTCCAGCCAAACCCTGAATCCAACACTCAGAGCTTGTGAGGACTCGTGTGGATCTGGGTCTCAAAATGTTCTCCCTGCTGTTTACTGGTGGGCGCAGTCTTGTAGGATTCTTCCTTTAACACTTAAGTCCCTTGAGACACATTTATCAGTGGTTAAAGAGGACAAGCTGGAGGTGTAAGGCAAATACACTTATCCTACAGCTTAGGAGTGATCCAGCTATAAAGCAGACTTTGGTACATCAGGTACACAGGGCATTAGTAGAACTGAATGTAACTCACGCATTTCCTACCAGTACTAAGCTCAGCTATCACTAGAACTTTCAGTCCTCTCCTTTCCTAAGCAAAGAAATCTTTCCAGTTTGTTTGTTTTCTAAACAAAAAATAAAAACTAGGAATACGGATATTTCTAAGCTCTCTATTCACTGCCAGTTGTTTACAGGTATGCTGCTGGGACAGCAAAGTCTGGTTTTAGTGACTGGTTGCACTATGAAACTTCCCAAAGACAAATCTCCTTTTTGCCAAGAATAACCTTTCTGTACCAAATTAATTTCCATAGTGAATGTACAAGGATGAATGGAAATTTTAGGAGTATGCTTGAGAGTTAAGACATTCAATTACAAGCTCTCAACAGACCCTGGAAAAAAAATTTTTGGAGGCCACTCACCTATGTGTTTGAAAAGTACATATAAAAGAGACAGCAGAACTGGAGTACTGTTGCCATCGTTTTTAAACTATGAGAACAGCAAGCACATTGTGTCTTATCAGGAAACACCTCGGAGGTTATATGTAAATGACACATGCACACAGATTGACAAGATGTTTGTTGACAGCAAGCTTTCAGGAACTGCTTTTCACTCTTTACAGTTCCAACCAGTGTGTTTGTCTCTGAAAAATAGGTAGAAGACAACAAATTGTACTGCTTAGGGTACCTAGTGTCATAAAACTCCTCTTTTGCCACAGACTGGAATCTTTTCCATTTTTATCTCTAACTTGCAAGATTCCTCTAGAGTACCACTGCACTACCAAAATGGATTAAACACACCCAAGAAGTGGGAGGCATAGAATGGTGATTTTATTGATTTTATTTTTTTTTAAACTGGTGCCTTTCAGTTGAAATATACAGAAACATTCTTGTTTATCTGTTGCTCGTAAAAAGCCCAAACTCAAAATGCTTTACAGAAAAGTTTACCAATTCGTAACAAAAGTCATATCTCAGTCACTGAATAGGGCAAATTGGTTGAAGTTCACTTATTTGTTATCAGTTTAATATAAAGTTTACATAATGTATAAATGATAACATTTGTTTAGTCTGAACAAAAAGGTAGATGAAGGAAAAACTGTTACCACTCTTTTTTCACAAATGAAGAAATGAATCATCAAGACAGGGATGTCAAAGACAACCACAAGAAAACAGATTTGTCTTGAGCTAGAAAATCCATGTGGAGCAAACTTTCCTGACTTGAACAGAGCACCTTGTGCTTCTTGACACACGTGTGGGCTTACTGCAGTGGGTGAAGATATTAAACCACTGCTTAGAGTAAACGTGATGCAGGGAGAACCCAACATTGTGTCGGATGTTCCCCACTGTTTGTCCCATTATTGATGATGTGACCTCACATGAGGCTCAGGACACACCTACTGTTTCAGGTCACATCATGGGTGTGACTCACAAAGTTATTTACTGAGATGGTCAAACTGTAAAATGCCTTCTGTGAGGGCTGAGAGGGTCAGGCAGCAAATTCAACATCCCAACTGAATAAGCATCTCAGAAATTTTGAGGATGAGAAACAGTATTTTTCTGGGTGTCCAGGGCCAGTCAAGACATCTGATGACCAAAGCTTGACAGGTTGGGCATTTTGTGCCCAAATTCCCACTGAGCCTTCCAGATTGCTTGCCCCCAGTTCTGGGCTGCTGCATGTGGTGATAGGTACGTGTCTCACTACATCTGGTATCACTGCAGAGATGTCAAAGTCACATGACAAAGGAACAGTAAAAAGGTCTCTCTTCTGTTCTAGTCCACTGACATGGCCACAGAGAACCATCCTTCTTCTGAAAGGAACTGCAGAAGCAGAGAGGTCTGGCAGGGCAACATGTCAAAGGCAGTGTTTTGCCTCTGATTTTTATGAGCCTCCACAAGAAGGAAATTAGAAACTGAAGTCTACACTCTCTCCCATTTATAAATGTGTCCATAATGTGTATGTTGTGCTGTAGGTTAATGATGCAGTTCTCAAGCAAGATTAATTTCTGCTTCAGACAGCCATCAATTTTTTATGATTGCAAGACCATTTCCCTACTAAAAATGAAAGTTACATCCCCAAAGGGATGGGCTGTATTCAGCATTAGTCAAGTGTGTAGAGTGGGAAGATGAGAACAAAATAAAAAAAAATGAAAAAAACCAAGAGAAAGCAAAAGACACAAGCAAATTCCCCAGTTCCCACACCAGGGAACAGGTACGTGACTTTCTTCATTGTCATTTCTGAGCATCCTGAATAAGATTAAATATGCAGATGTGAGGATGTGCTACTGACCCTCACTGATGGGGACAGCTCTTTCTAAAGTGACGCTCAAGGCACTCAGTGCCCAATAACAAGAACAGTGACTTTGCACAAGATCAGCACAAGCATCTTCCTGCCTCAAGAGCCTGAGACCTTGTTCATGTTTGAGACAGACAGTCCAAAGATTGCTTAATGCTGTAGCTGAGCTTTTTATCAAACTTAGTTACCTCATCCACCAGTCTGTTTTAAGACATCTAAGAAAAGTGGGAAGAATTGTCCTTTGTCCCCTCTCATCCTTTCCCTCTCTGCATCAACTGCAGAGGGAAGCCTGATGCCTAACCTTGATTAGAAGCACATTTTTAGATGCCTGAAGCAAGGGGAGAAGAGACCGCATCTGAAGTGCAAGTCTTTATCCCAGTAACTCTGACCAGGTACATCAGGTACTGCTGTGGCTGAAAGGATCCCAGTTATGTTCATTAACAAAAATCCGCATTTTAAGCTGACTGATAAAACCATTACCACTCGGCTTGAACCTGTTCAGAAATCTAAGCCAAAAGACCACAGTGTCTTTGTAACCCTCTTCTTTGATTCATCTTTGGGGTAGCTTGTCCTCACATAGCTGTATGTGGAGAAATAAATTACATCAATGCAAAGAACCTTGTAGCCTAACAATCACTTCTTTGTTTTGTTTTTGACTAGTGAAATCATGAAAGTTGAAAAAGTGAATTAAAATCCGGCCTCAAATCACTAACCAACAACATATTGCATTGCCATTACTAGAAGTGCAGTTGAGATTTGTATTGAAAAATGTGAATCAGAAAAGCTTCACTGTGAACATTGCAACACTTGACACCTAATGAAATGCAATTCAGCTACTTTAAAAACTGCTCAGGTGCTGGTTCACTGACAACAGCTGGGATGACCTGAGAAAGCCTATGCCCAAGTTCAGGCTTAACTGCATTTCTTCCGCCCAACTCCTAACCATGCTTGGATTTCAGAGCTGAAAACTCTAGGCCTCAATAACATTTTCTAGGAATCTCCCATTATTCCAGTCACAGTTGCAGCTATGGTTGGGTTTTTCCATTTGAAATTGTGTTGAAGAAAGCATTTCTGGGCTTGCTGTATTGCAAGGACTAAGGATAAGAGGATGTAGATGTGAACTCTTGAAAGTATATTTGCCCACAAACCACAACCACTACTGAGTTTACCTTTCTGCTTCAATATTTACATGGTGAGATATGGATGGGTTATCTTCCAGACTCCTTATGCAGTTTGAATGTATTACTTGATAAAGAATGGATCTCAAATTGCTTTGTATAGTAATTGTTTTCCAGACCTAAGTCTGAAGACCTTTTTCATTAAGCCTGAGTTAGCAGAATATAGATAAAAGCAAGCTGATGCACCCACTAAGCAAACAATTTAAACATTTATGAGGCAGGAAAATATCACATCCTTTGCTACAAATATGTGAGGTCTCCACACCTTCTGTAGGGAAATACTGTAAATCTTAGGAGTGTACATTTGTAACTTCCCTGAGTTGTTACAGAACAATTATTTATGGAACAGAATATAACACAAATATGCCAGATTTGGAACATCAGAAGTATCTCCTCGGAACAGTACATAGGTCAAGGACTAACTGTATAGGTTCTCTCTCTTTCTATAAACCCCATAAACTAAGTATTATCAATTTAGAATATTGGTAATGTCTGTATTTTCAGCTTTTTGAAAGAGCCCACTTGCATATTGGATGGTTGGTGTGAGTCATTCATAGGAGATGTGATGGTTTTCAGGGCTGGTGAGCATCTACTGTGTCACTGGACAGCTGAGTCCTCACAACACAAAGGTGGCCAGGTCAGGTCACAACCACAAAGGCCAGACCTACTCCTTATTCACTGACTCCTCCTTAAACACTCCAGCAAACACAAGAGAAAAATCATAACAAGTCAGTCTCCCTCTGAAAGAACAAATATTTACCAGTGTTTGTGCCAGTACAGCCTCAAAATACTGACACAAAGACTGGCTGGAAGAGACATCTCTCCTCCTGTATTCCTTAGGCATTTGGGGAACTGCTATTGCTATGTTGTAAAAAGCTGAAAATCTTGACAAAGTAACATTTAAATGCAAAAAGGGTGCCAAAATGAGAACTGCAGGGACTCAAGCTTTCCATTCATATGCAGAACAGGTGTAGTATGAGCTATAGGAACACAAAATTCCATTTATATTTCTGTGGTCCTGCTATCTCCAGGGTGTGGCAGCTCCCCCCATGAGTGCTCTGACAGCGCAGTAATATTTTCTTCTCTTGCAGGACATTCAAGATGAAACTTGATTAATCCCAGGCTTGTTCGCCTGCTCTGGCTCTGTGTGTTTGTGTATATGGAAACTTAGGAGCCTTTGTCTGTCTGTTGTCATGCACAGTGCTGCTCAGAACAACCCTGGACATCTACAAGCTTGTAGCAATAAACAAATTTAGCGTAAAATAGAGATATGCAAAAGTCCACAGCTCCTGAGCTGTCTCCCTTCTGTCAACCTCGAGAGAAGGAAAAATGTCATTCTTGTGTACAGATGACAAGAGTTTCTGTTTCGTTAGCCAAGTAAGTACAGGCAAGAGCATAACACAGGGAACCAAGTCTATAAAAGAGTTTTGAACAAGCTAAAACCATTAAACTCCACATGCCACATTAGAGTCATGGCAATTGCACTGCTAAATATGTTCATGTTTCCTAATACTACCACAAGACACTCATTTCACTGGCTATTATACTCAAAAATTGTCAGAGTGCAGGGGAAAGCAGGGAACAGCTTGTATATCCAAAATGTGATCACTATCAATATATCAGTGTATGAAAACAAATGAATGCATTTCGCCTCAAGTACCAGAGTAAAAGCCTACATATCAAAATCATTTGACTTAGTCTTGTGAGGAGAAAAGCTATTTTTAAAGAAATAACATTAGGAGGCAGAGAAGGAGAACAGAATATGGTCATTCCAAAAGAAAAGCAGAAGGCTCAGATGATGACATCTCTCCTACCACAGTGGCTGGTCTTTGCACCAGCAAAGAAAGTAATAGGAGAAATATGTCCTCTTTCTCCTTTGTTGTGTTTTTAATTCAATTATTTCCCCTGTACTTTTATATAGGCTATAAATATTAAGCCATGGCTGCATATTCATTGCTGGAGGATCCTGGCAAGCTTATTGTGATGTTACATAAGTGTATAACTGGAATAGCAGATTCTTTCCTCCCCCAGCTCAAGCTGCAGGGACAGCATACTGAAATTTAAGCTGAGAGATTGTCCCTTTCAGATGAGCCCCTCTTTTGCTTCCCAGCTTTCTTGGAACATAAAGGGTTTAGCCAAGTAAAGGCAGGGAATTATAAGGTTAAAGGGGACGAGGGAGAAGAGAACAGCTTGATTGACTAATTCTTCAAACACTTTGGCTGTTCTGCATTTCTAAATATAGCAAGAATTAATGAGGCAGAACTGTATTTCAACATTAAAATTATCCTAATATTGGTAATGCTTGGTCACGGAACACCACGCAAGAAACACAGGACAAGGTCCTGCATCCACCTTCACATAGCCACACCAAACCAGTCTCCCTTTCAAACAGGTGTCTTTAAACTCTTCCTGTGGAGTAGCACATTGATGTACAAGGGAGAGGCAGGTTGATCCCAGAGAGCAGCTACCCAGGTCAGGAGGGGCTGGCAGTGCAGGGAAGGAGAGCAGGAGAAAGTTCTTTATGTACTTGGTTCTTCCAAATCAAGTAGGTAAGGCCACAAGAATGATTTTTACCACCAACTTATCATTTCTCACTGTCATGTAGGTTATGAACAGGTATGAATCCCTTTGCAAAGGACAATGATGCTTCCAGTCTAGACAGTTTCTGAAAGGACGAAACCAAGCCAGGCTGCAAAGCAGTAGCTTTCTGGCTGCCCTCATGTGTCTGTGAGCCTGAATACTCCTGTATCTGGTTAGGTGCTCTCCTAAATGAACAGAAAACAAAAAATTAACCTGAAAAAGAGATTTGTGTATTTGTCTTAAGAGCAATCAATATCATGTATTTGGCAAAAAGAAAACCCCCGAACAAAACAACAAACCCAAGTGTCAGAAGTATCATTTCTATACAAAGGCATGCAATAAATCCTGATTAATGCCAACGAAATGCATATGTGCACGCAAAAACCATTGTCTTCATCTTCTTCTTGGTATGAACAGCAACTGAAGATCATGCTTGCAAGGGAGGAAGGCTACGTAATCTTGATGCTTTTTTCTCCTAAGTCACATCCTGGTTAGTAGGTTTATTCAAAGCTCTCCTTGCTTTCAGCATCAGTAAAAACTATAACTTTCACATTGAGTCCAGTCTTCTGTCAATTGCCTCCTTACCATGGGCAGGCCCATAAGAGGCAGGACCAGAAGGCAGTTTCAGTCACTGAGTACAGGCCTGCACAGCTGCAGACTGACAGCTCATATACCACAGAGAAAACATTTATCCTGCTCACCTACAAGGGACAAGATTCAGTGTCTATAAATGGCTGTACATTTTATACCTGTAGAGTCAACAGCTGTGGTATTTAGATCCAGACCCCCTTAAATTCAGGGAAAAGCAGTGTTGGACTTCACCTGCCCAATTAATTTTCTTTTAGCTGGACTGGAGCACTTGTAATGTTTGGCTTGTTTCATCACTGAACACCATAACCCTGACACCTTTGAGATGAATGAACACAGTTGCAAAGAGATAAGCAAGGAAGACAACACATATCATCTGGAGTAGTATGAATGATAAAGTCTGTCCCCAAGATATATGGTGACATTTTAAAGGCCTGATTAATGTGTATCCTTTTTTTGTTTTTTACTCTAGACCTGTGAAGGGAAGTGAGGCAGAGAGAAGTTGAGAAGGAAAAGAAGCTCTTACCATGAGTGGTTCATGATCCTGGTTTGCAAAATCAGGTGTAACTCTCCACCTTTGCAATCCAATTGAGGTAACATTCAGCATCAAAGATGGGTTTTCATATTTGTCACCACTCTGGATTTATCACTGCATAGGAAATGAAAATACAATAATGAGCAACGTGCCCTATAGCCTGAGAGCTAATTATGCACCTTTCTTCACAAAGTAAGTGAAAAACACACGAGCTTGGAAGATATCCACAGAGCAATTAAACACGCACTCATCAGCATGTCACAAATACTGTGTTTTTACAGTTGAAATGAAAACACAAAATGCCATCTGATTGAACTTCAGAATAATTAGCACATCACAGCACATAACCACGACAAGTACCTGTCAACAGCTATCAGCACAGCAATGACATTTTCCACTGTGAATAATAATGTCATTTTCTACTTTTGAATAGTAACACTATTTTTCTGTCTTTTGAAAAAGCAGCATTGTTCATAACAGATACAACTATGTCCTCCATAAAACATTTCATTCTACTAAGTTAACGTTCAAACAGAATTATTTCATAGACTTTGTAACCAAGGCTCTAATTCCACATGCAAAGGCAAACAAAGTTCTAATTCCATGTAGCAGCTGGAGGAAGAGGAGGGTGCTGCCTGTGGGACACTGCCTTTGCTAGCCAGTGCCTGTTTACTCCCAGAACACTTTGTCTGTATGCCAAGCTGCATAACCAGCAATGCTCTGGACTTATACTAAACATGTGATTTCTTCTAGGAAACACACCAATAAAAAAGAAATCCCAGAGTCAGGTACTGTGGGTGGTTTTCAGCAATATTCAGGCAAGATAATAACGTCAGCTTTCATGTGCTCCTAGAGTAGCTTATTAAGAAGAAGTCAAAAAAAGTTTCTGTGAATGTTTGTTAAAGTTATAAACTGCTCTACTGGTCCGTTTTCCATAAACAAGTTGGCTATTAATAGATGTGATTTAAAACGCATGTTGAATTGCACAGACTGGCACACTCACCCTTTTTGGGTGGCTGTGTACAATTTTGTGCTTGTTGACTGTGACTTTAATTAACAAGTCATATGAGCTTAGGCCGTTTTATGTCTTTACACACCATTAAAAAAGATTGTCTTTTATGAGCAATAACAAACTAACAACCCTACAAAGACAAGTTTTGAAAGAAAGTCTGGAAGAAATCAGTGCAGCATCAGTTTTGGGTACTGACAGTACAGCAGGACTGAGCAGAGTCAGATCCCTTATCTGATGCAGCTGAGAGAGAAATCACTGTGTCAGTTTGCCTAATTCAGGATGTCCGGGCAGAGCAGATTTTTAGGGAGCTCTGCTGAATAATGAAGGATTTGAGGAGCAGGAGTGGCTTTGAAACACTTTGGATGGAGGCACATGGGTCTGGAGAAATATGGGCTGGGAATGACCCTGGGAAGGGAAGCAGGGCTGGGAATGTCAATGGCAGTGGAAGCAGAGCTGGGAAGGCACAGCCACCTCAGGGATAGGAGGAAACAGGCAATTCCTGCTTGGTGAAATGCAAATAGGCACCAGGGGACCATTTTGCTTTGGATTTTTAAAGCAATTCCCAATTGTGAGACAGAAAGATGGAAAACTAATCCATGCTTTTCCTTTTGTTCTGGCATGATTCCAGACCTGCTTTTTAGCCACAAATAAACCTGGAGCTCCAGAAACACTCCATATTTTGTGTAGTATCCTTGAGGAGCCATCCTTTGGATTCCTTGGGAACTGGTTGTGCTGGAGCTCTCTCTGGTGCTGTGTTTCCATGTAGTATCCTTGAGGAGCCATACCTTGGGCTCCTTGGAAACTGGTGGTGCTGGAGCTTTCTCTGGTGCCATCTTTCCATGTAGTTATCCCGTGTAGTATCCTTGAGGAGCTGCCCCTTGGATTCCTTGGGAACTGGTTGTGCTGGAGCTCTCTCTGGTGCCATCTTTCCATGTAGTATCCTTGAGGAGCCATACCTTGGGCTCCTTGGGAACTGGTGGTGCTGGAGCTTTCTCTGGTGCCCAGAAAGAAGACTGCACCTGATCCCAAGGCCCTTTTTGTGGCCGGAGCAGGAATTCCATGCCATTCCATGGGTTCACCCTTCACTCGGAGCTTGCTCCAGGTCGGGGCAGTGCCAGCGCAGCGTGAAGGGGAATTCCCATCCAATCCCTTGATTTGCCCTGAGGACCGTGTCCCCAGCAGGTGTTGCTGCCTGTACCCGGCATGGCCATGCTACTCTACAGGCGTCACCATCAAGGAGGACAACTGCTGCGGCTGCAACGTGCTCACCATCTGGAGCTACTTCCTGGACGAGAACGTGACCTCCGTGGACATCGTCTACACACCCTGCCACAACAACATTAAGGGCATTCCCAATCCCAGCCCCAGCCACACCACTGTTGCGTGTCTCCATCAAAGAATTCCCTCAATAACCTGCTCGGCCTCCTTTTCCCTGAGGATAATCTGGTCTCTCTGGGTCTTCTCCAGGCATATGAAACCCCTTTCTACATGGCTGTGGACCACAACAAGAAGAAGGTGGTCATCAGCATCTGTGGGATGCTGTCCCTGAAGGTCAGGGCGTCGGGGGATGCCAGAGGAACATTCCCAGGAAGGGGAGGTATTCCCAATGCAGACTGGGCTCAGCTGCAGTGAGCGTGCTTCTCTTCCAGGATGCCCTGACAGACCTGACCGGGAATGCCGAGCGCCTGCCAGTTGAGGGGCACCATGGCACGTGGCTGGGACACAAGGTGGGAGTGGGAATGGGAAGGGAAGGCACCAAAACAACCCACACAGGCTTTTTCCTGCCTTTTCTCCCCTCCATTTTCTCTTTCACTTTCCCTTCATTTTTCCCTTTGTTCTTCCCCTCATTCTTCCCTTTCATTTTCCCCTCATTCTTCCCTTTCACTTTCCCCTCATTCATCTGCTCATTCTTTCTTCCCCTCACTCATTTTCCTCTCACTTTTCATGACTTTGCCTTCCAGTGATCCCCTTGGAATGTGCAATGAAACCCTGGGAATGTGTTTAAAAGCAGGAATGTCCTCCAGGGATCCCAGCAGGACCGTGATCCATGGATGCTCCATGCCTGGGAGCAGCTCTAGGATGACTAAATCCACTTATCCCAGAGCTGTCCTTTGCCCCTGCCTGGCAAAATAATGCCAAGTTTTAAAGAGGATCAGGAATTTGAATGCAGTGCCAGGTTGGAAAAGGAAAATTGAAGGTTGGAAGGGATGAAGCAGTTTCTGGAATTGCTGCTGAAGAAGATGAGATGTTGCTCAAGGTGGGGTGTTGAGCCTGGAATTCCTTGGGAGCTTCTGGTTCCTTCAGGATGTGTCCTGAACTCCAAAGGTCTGTTCCAAGCCACTAAAAATAGAAAGACAGAAAATCTTTCTTAAAACTAAAATTACATATAGAGATGTACTGGAAATTCACCAAAGTAAAGAAGAAAGTTCCTATTCCACAGGCATTATGCATTGAATTTTGCCCTCACTGGAGGTGAGATGTGCTGAGCTGATGTGTTGAATTAGTTCTGTCACCAAAAGGGCTGACCCTATTCTCCTGTCCTCCCACTCTATCACTTCCTCTACTGCTCATCTGGCTGCTTAGTGAGCTGTTTCAGACCTCAGACAATTATCCCAGGGGAGGGGGAAAGAGAGCAGAATACAGCTCTTCATTAAAAATTGGTTTTGTGGGTTTGATTCTTAACCTATTTCAATTTTTGTTTATTTTAGTGAGGATTTTTTCTCTTTCAGGAAAGAAGGGGGAAAGATCTGAAAAGAAAACCCACCAGACTGAAAATTAGATGAACGCATGGCCAGCTGGGGAGAGCTCCTTTCTCCACAAAAGTGTGTTGGCAGTGAGCTCAGAAGGCAACTGAGCTTGTGGTTTCCAGTACAAATCACCCTTCAGACACAATTACTATAATCCTTCTGTGTGCAGTGTTTGGTGTTGTCAGCCACAGCAGACCTGAGGGACTCCCCAGTAGCCACCACAAGAGCATCCACATAGAGAAGCATTGTTATAACTCTCTTGGCTGAAAGATCTTAGAATAATGTCATTTTGCATGCCAGAGACATCGATTTAGCTCAGGGCACCAACGGATGAGAACTGAATACTCTTTAAATGACAATACAAATGCACCTGGCAACACCTGCACAGTACTAGATCAACTCCAAAATGGAAACAAACCACTTTGAGCACAAACTGCAGGGCTAACCACTTCACTAAAAAATGCTTCATTTTGCAATTAATACAAAAAGCCTTCTCAGTATTGCATGTTTCAGAGATTTAGTGAAAGATGCTGTTTAATTCAACTGAGTTCAACTATTCAAAAAATATTCGGAGGATATTTAATTAAATTGCATATGATTTGCACACTAAGTTCATCCCTTATTACTTCAGGCCACTCACTGAAAATCTAAAAGGCATCATATTTAAGAGTTGGACTCGATGATCCTTGTGGGTCCCTTCCAACTCAGAATAGTCTGTGATTCTGTGATATTGGCTTAGCTGAGAGAAGTTGAAAGGGGAGCTCTCCCATGGCAATGCTGCAGCTCAGGAAGTTGAATGCTGGCCCTAGGAAGTGTCAAGTGTAGATGCTGTCTCAGGGATGGAAAGGCTTGAATCATCTGGATGCATCTTTGGGCAATAGGCCCAAGTAGAAACCTTTTTGGTGTAGCCATTGCATTCCTCTCCCTCTAACTCATCCCCCAGGCAGAACTTGTGAGTGGAAGGCCTTGAAAATTCTGAACCTTAAAGAGATGAAGGAACTGCAAATACATTTTGTGAGGCTTGAACAAACCAGACCCCAAGGAGGGGAATTTCCTTTGGCATAGGAAGAACCTATACCATAGATCCCTTTAATGTGTTATTCTGTCTCCCAGGATGAGATGATTAATTAAAGGTTATATAAGAAAACCCACATTGAATATACAGTGATGTTTCCTGTAGGATTTCCTCCCAAGCTTTCAGCACGTAGTGGTGTAAGGGCATCCTGCACCATAAACTATAGTCAGCTCATTATTTTACTAACCTCCAACTCTGTGTCCATACAATTAATCTCTTTTTCAATATAGGTGTATTTTTAGACTATAACATGAAAATGATTTGCATTTAGTTGTGTGTAATGCCTAAAAACTTCCTTGACTGCTTCTTATATGGTGAGAAATGGTGAATCATTGCTCCTTGTTTGCCCTTCCCACAAGTTTTTATGATTTTAGGACTGCTAAAAACATGTGCTAGAACTCCCCTCTCTCCTAAGAAAGCAAAAGCGTGGTAAAGAAACAAAGGGGGAAGAAAGAGAAACAGATTAAAGCAAAAGTGAACTCGTATCAACTCAGAGTGTTACAGCTCTGCAACATTTAAAAAAGAGTTGGTACCGTGCCTCTTGTTCTAAGAAAATCAGTAGCACCTCACATTTCCTGAATGCGTTGCTTTTCTTCTGCCTAATTTGCAGGAGGCAGCATGTCTAAAACAGAGGCAGTACTTTAATGTGCTTTACAGCAACTTCCCCACCAGTTTTATTTTAAGGCTGCTTTGATTTCCACCATGATTTTACCTTCAAAGATACTTCACAGCAAACCCAGCTGATGGTTCCCGTACACATTCCCAGCATAGTCAGGAGTCTCACTCTTGCTTTGACACACATTTCTCATTTTTATCTTCCTAAATTGAAAGACACACACGCACACATCCCGGCATGCTTCCCCCCAGTGTCTCAGCCTAACGACTGAGTTTAATTGGCCCCAGGCATTCCACTGAGTCCAATAGCTGTCTGAGCACAGAGCCCTGGCTCACATGTATTTTCCATTGTTTCCTTTTAACACTGTACCTCAGATAGTCGAAAAACAAACATAGGCTGATACCCATCTGTCAGACTCATTAAAATAATGTATTTAAAGGGGTTTGCAGCATCACTGCTTCACTTCCTCCTCTGATCCTGCAGTAAGAGCTGCTCAGAGTCCTCATGAGGTGAGGTTATCTGCAGAAATAGCCTTGACATGCTGTCTTCACCTGTCCTACCCCTGGTACAGGTTCTGCCCACCAAATGTCCTCTAGAAATAGCCCACAAGTCCACTGTTGAAGCCTTCAGGGTGACTACTCATCTTGGGCATGGGCACCTCTCTACCCTTCTCGCATTGTAGCTGACCCTGCTCTACAAATGCTTGCACAATCAGTATTATCCATCTGGCTTCCACTACCAAAAAGAGACCTCAAGGAATCTCACTTAAGCCTTAAATGTGCAATAAGCAGCAGTTTCAGCATGCTGTGTTGGAGTGACCAGTGCAAGTTTAATGGTTTAATGCAAACATAAGCCATTAATTTAACATGGTTGTTTTTAGCAGCTGTCGAGCTAAGAAGAGACATTGATTGCAGAACCAAGAAAAACAAACAAGGATAGTGTGAGTCTCCCTGCATTGCCCCTTACCACTGTCACTGTGGTGCTGACCTGCCCTCTGCCGCACATGGCTCTATTGCGGCCCCCCTGCACCCCAGAGGAAGTGAATACAAGTCATGAGCTTTTATTTTCAGATACACTGGTGGTGTTGGGTCCATCAGGCTCCTCACAAGAGATGGTTATGCTGCAACACTAAACAGTCTCTGCTTATGTCATGCAGCTTCTCTCTCTCTGAATCTTCCTTCCTTCCTTCTTTTCCTTCCATGATGTACTAAACCCAAAGTGTCACCCAAGGGAAAATCTGTCTGCAGAGACCTTGAGTTGCCCCATCCCACAGTCCACATGTACATATATATAACGGTGCAGAAGCTCCAGAGTGGGAACAGCAACTCTGGGTCAAACCCAAATACAAGTCACAGCTTTTGCTTGCCTCACATCATGCCATATGGCATACGTGTACTGCTCATTGTGCGTGGTATTGCCCATCAATTTACACTGACATTAAAAGGGAAGGCAGATCTCAGGCTAAATGTGTTACCATTTGTTTCTGAAAGCAAGTGATAGGCAAAGCTCAATTTGCTTTCTGTCTAACCTAAGGGTAAAACCTATTTTCAAGAAAGGAATGGCTTGTTGACACAAGTTATACAGAAGAAAGAAGAATCTAGGTTTAGCTGCACATTTGTCACTGTGCCTAAATTGGCTTCTATCACAGTCTAAAGATGGGGATGGATACTTTTCTAGGCTCACAATGGCCTGCTGTGGCAGACAACAGCATCCCTTGAGGGGTCTGGTCACAGCATGACCTTCCTGGCAGAAAAGCACCCCTTGCAGGTACCTCATGGGTAGCCAACCTGATGGGGCAAGTCAGGAGTCACCAGTGGTCCTGAGCAAGGCCAGTCACATAGCTTTGGGAGAGCCTTCTCTCTCTGTCCCGATAGATACCTGATCTATATACCTGATAATATCCTGATACATATATATCTGATATATCCTGATGTATACCCCGTGTGTCAGCTTATTTCATATTATTAAGATGTAAAAATGCTGTGGGAGAACTCCTGCAGGTAAGTGTGCAACTAGTTTCTAGAAAAGACAGATAAAAAGGATAATTGAATGAAAAAGAAATTGTATGAGTAAAGTCAAACTCTGCACAGTTGAACAAAGGTCAGGAGCTTTTGGCAAATAAAAGGAAAACAAACATAATTTTTCTCCAACATAAAAACACCAACAACCCAGGAGAGCTTTGGCTGGAATGGAGAAGCAGAGTGAGAGGGATGAAAAAAGGGACCATGGGAGGGGAAGCAAGTCTCCATGGCCTGGTGACTCCCCAGGTCACTGCAGCAGGCATAGCTGACCTCCATCAATGTGCGACTCACCAATCAGCGGCATCCACCATCCCATCGCACACAGGCTCTTGGCACCCATGGCACACAAGGTGACACTTATGGGCAAGCCAGACCCTTGCCAGGTGAGGCTGAGTGAGGCACGGGAGCCCATGGGCTATGCCTTTCACCAGGATGACATGGTGGAGGCATTAACTGTTCCTCTGGGCACCAGCAGAACATCTTTAGGATCAGATGTCCACACCAAGTTGTCCTCCAAGACATCTGGCCCTGAGCCCTCTCAGTCCCTTAGAATAAAGTCATACCCTCATCCCTGATAGGGCAGCTTTCCCCAGGCAGGGGAGGGGACGGAGCCTCCCAGTCAGGACATCCAGCTGTGTTCCCAACCCTTTAGTAACAGGCACTTTCTGGAGCCACCTTTGGGTTTGGTCACAACATCCCAGCCTTGCAAAACGTGGTTCAGATCTGCAGGCTGCCACAAACCCTGCAGTATGGGCCCAGCCAAAAGGCAGCCCCTCATTGCAGAGACCCTCCTGTATTTCCCAAGCTCTGTGGAGTCCTGGAAACACTCTCAGCCATCTCCCCACACCCCCCCTCAAGCCCTCTGGTACCCCTCACAGATGACATTGCAGCTGCTGTTGAGCACTGTGCCTTCGCCTTTCCCCACCAACAACCCTTCCCACCTCACACCACAGCTCCACACAATGCCTTCCCACCCCAACCCGATGGATGTCTAAACCCTTGCTCCACTCTCACTTCCCCACCAGTAGTCCCCAAACCAAAGCCCCTTGCTGACAAAAATGGAGCCTCCAGGATAGAAATATTTCAGAAGCAGAACAGAGGGCAGTGGTGTGGCAGATGCCCACGTGCCTTCTGTCTTGGTTTCTTTGTTTGTTTGGGTTTTTGGTGGTTTTGTTGGGGTTTTTTTTCAGATTTCTATTTGGAGGCCAAACCAGCCTTGGCAAAAGCGCAGTCTCACACCATCCACACAGAGGACAACTGAGCAATCAGAAAAGCTGGCCATCAAAGAGAAAGGGCTTCTGAAACTACACTTTGTGCAGAGCTGACATGTACAACAAACATTTTACCATATTTTGACCTGAAAGGTGTCTATCAAGTCTTACATAAAATATTCAGCCATCTGGCCCCTTCTTCACACCCCTGCACTGGCACACTGAGCTCCAGCAGCACAGCCATGGCTCTTCTCCTGCAGCCATCCTGCCATATGGCATCGTAGAGCCAGGGACCTGCCCCAGCAGCACAGCCAGAGACAGGATCATTACCCAGCTTTGTGACTCCAAGGTCTTCCCACAAGGAAGACACCTATGCTATTATGAAACCTCCAGCATTCACAGTATCTTCAGGAAATCCACCTCGTCCCACAGGGGTCCTGCCCCATCCCATGGGTCTACCAGGAGAGACCCCTACGCAGGGTTTGAAGGAGGCAAAGAGGGATGCATGTTAGAATACAAATCTTATAGGAAAGTTAGGACTGCTCACACAACTCACACAAAGGGGAGAGGGCTAAAGGGGAAATGAGCATTTGGGTCAGGGAGCTTAAAAAAAGAAGACAAAAAAAGTAATTCTGGAGCTGTCAGGGAAACTTTATGAGTTCCCTGTTAAAGTTTGTGAAATTTTCTGTCAGCATTTTTATCTGTGGTATCATAGGATGATTCTCACTTACACTCTGGTAAACCAGAGTATCAAAAATGTTAATAACTAATAAATATAAGCAGAACATAAACACTGTTTAACTTATTAAATCTTTTAGTATGTGCTTCTAAAGCATGCATTACCCAATGTATGATTAATTTTATAAAAACATCAAATACTTAGCTCTGGCATTTAATAAACCCTTATGTGATATTTTATTATATATTTCTGTCATCATGCACAAATGACACAAATACAAAATGACAAAAATACACACCTGAAAATGTTTTCCTTATGGAGAAGTGAAAGAAAAAGCCCTACCAAAAAGATTTTAAAGTGAAAATAGAAGTAATTAAAACCAACAACTACTGAATTGTAAGCCACTAGTGTAGAAACATGCATCATTAATGGTGGCATAACCCACAGGAATAGATATATGTGTGTCCAACCTTCTAAAGCCAAGCTCATACATGTCTTTATTCCCTCCAGGAAATAAAAGGATCCAGATCTCCAGGATCTGACTTTCCTACAGACCTGATTGAAAATGCTGCTACCCATGTGCTTAAATATACGCAGTTACACTGCCCAACAGCTCAGGAACCTGCACTCCTGGGCTTTCAGAAGTTACATAAATGGCAGCTAGTTCAAACAGCAGAAGATTTTTTTCCTAATTAATTTCCTATTTTTAAGTATGTCCTTCTGAAATGTTTAAAATTAAACTAAAAAAAAAACACATGAAACAGCCCCAAACCCTGTTTTGCAGGTAAGTGTCTACCTTCAAAATGCAAGAGACAGAAGCAAACGAAGCTGGGTTTTTCACGGTGCCCTCTTCTGGCCATTGAAAAAACAGTCGGCTTGCTCTCACCAGGTGTCTGCTTGGAAGAGGCATCAAAATGAGCATCTGCTTGTGCAAATATTCAGTTTATTTCATAAACTGGCCAGAAAAATACCATCACAGACCATTCTAGATACCACATAAAACATGTTTAAAAATCCATCAGTTATGTATAAGTTCATCAAAATAACTTACAACACTATTTTATAAATCTCAGTAGAAATACATGAATTTGTTACCAGGTAGGAATTTAGGCATAAGGCATTGTGCACTACTGAACTCCCAAGAACCATTTAATAAAAGTAATCCAAATCTTTCTGCTAAAAGAGAGGGAAAAGGAAAACCAAATCAAAAAGCATATTAATTTCCATTACAAAGAGGCATTTTTGCCATTTCTTGACAAATGTGTATGTGGTTTATCCAATAAAGGAGGGATATTCAAGAATCTGACATTTTCCACGAAAATCTCCATTTTAAAGGTACTGTTTTCTTAATTAAATATAAAACAAAGCACACATAGAAACAAATACAACTTTTAGGCCCTATCTCCGTAACAGACTGTTCACTACTGATTTTTGGAGGCTGAGTGAGGGATTTGTTTAGTTGGTTGTTTTAATGGATGTTTGGTTGGGTACTCTTTTTTTTTAAATTTTACAGGCCCACTAATCTTAGGGAAAGTCTCAATACTGTTGTGTTCAAAGAGGCCAATTTAGACTTGCAACACTGCAGCTTACAACAGCTCACCTGCAGAGGAAGGAATTTACTCAAATTTAATACACTTACAGAGTTCTTAGAAGCATAATTCATTCAACACTGGAGTTCTGTCAGTTCCAAATTGGATTAATTGTAATCCCATAAGCTTCAAGAAAAGCTAAGATCATCACATCTGTGTTACACACATAACTGTTACTTTCAGGGGAAAAATCCTAACAACTTTCTATATAAAAACACCTTAATAAAAATTATTTTCCTTTCTCTCTAAGAAGAATGTTCTCACAAGTAAGGCTCTCTAAATAAAAAGTCACAACAGAGTCAATTTGGAAGGCAGGAAATACACTATTTTAGATGGTACTAAAGTTTTTCCAATGTTTTCTTTTTCCTTACGATAAAACATGTAGATACTTCCGCTCCATAAGCATATGAGGTGGTAAAATGCATGCTCATGAGGAGACCTTGCAACTGCTGTGTCATAACCCAGCACACAGAGGCAATATACAGTTATCTGAACTTGTGGGAACTCTTCTGAGTTGAGAAGTTCTTTCTTCTGGAAAGAACTAGAATGGAATGTTCAGGAAAGAAACTAGAGAGGAATAAAACCAAACCATAACAGTTGTTATCCAGCTGGGCTAGCAGTTCTTCCATCACTGCCCACCAGACAATGCAGGCTTCAGGCTATGACTTCATGAAGGCATTCATTAAATGCCCTGCTAATCACCAGCTCGACAGTCAATATTCCCATTGCTTTGTTAATTGCCAGTGAATCACCACAAGTGCCCAGCTCCCACAGTGTTCTTCTCCATAGGACGATGGAATGTCCAGGTTAAGCTCTACACATTTCTGCAGGTGTCTGAGGACAACTTCTCCCCAAACCTTTCTTCCGAATTGCCCAAATCAGACACTGTGATGACAGTCAATCTCTGGCAATAACAAGAATGGGGCTCTTTAACCTCAGCATCCACTCACGAGGGTGTTTTCACCAGAACGCTTAGTCACAGACAGGGTGGTAAATACCTGAAAAGAAAGAAAGAAGCAGACTCTTAGTATGGCTAAAATTAATCTTTTTTTTTCTTCTAGAAGATTGACTTGGGCACGATGCTCAAAACTACAGCCATTTCTTAATGCAATAAAATAATAATGAAAATCATGCCTTTAAAATCCTCGGCACTAAAAAGCACACACATGTACAAATAACATTTGTTCTCTTCATTCACCTTATGATCTTCCTTTTACAGTAGAAGAGAAAGAATTAAGGAAGTCACATGGCTTTATACCACCTCATGTCTTAATGCCCTAAGTTTTTACAGTGGAGAGAGCTCAGCAACAATAAACTCTGATCTGTGCACTGAATGATTGTCTTTATGGCTCAAAGATAACTTTGTTTGGGAAAGTGAAGTTAACCCAAGGCCACAGCATTTTGAGAGAACATGAATTTTGCCTTTGTGGCTTTCTAGGCCTTACAGAAGTGTGGAACTGATAGCTGAAACAAGTATTACATCTGGGATCTGTATGGTATCTTGACAATAGCTATGAAACACTCAGTAAAACTAGTTTGAAAAATTCCAATCTTTACTGCTTTCAAGTCACATTAAAGAAAATAACATATTCAAAAATAATTATTGTAAAATGAATAGGTACCAAAATTCAGGGAGCAAAATTCTACAAAAACTTATTTAACATTAGAACCTTACTATGCAAATAATTGCATAGTTTTAATAGATATAATATAGAAAGGAAAAAAGGAAATCAAAACCACTGCTATCTAAATGCTTCAAAGTTGCAATAATTAGCTATCATCAAAGCCATCTCTCAGGAAGAATAAACTTAGCATAGAATAAAGTACATACACATTTCAGTTATGCAAATAACACTGAAGTATCTAAAGATAATGGGGATCAGAAAGCCCTATATTTCTCTAAGTAGAAGCTTTGCTGCATTAAGGCTGCTAGCAGCTCTTCAGAGAATAACATCAATAAATGATAAACCTCTTCTATTTTCTATAAGCACGTAAAGCATTACGCACAAAGCAGGCAGACAAACGCATATCTAATATATATGACAGAAGAACAGCAATGTATTAAACTATAGTGCATCGCATGAGACAGGGTTTTGAACTCTGTATTTCTGATTCACAGACTGAAGACATATGAGAATCTTCATTTATTGTTATTTCACTTTGAAAGACCAAGGTTAAAAAGTGCAAAGTTTATCTGATTTCTTCCTGGCCCAATTGCAAGGTCCAGGTGTGCCAGGGGATCACACAGCTCCCTACCACAAGTAAGGCAACTGGGAGTCACTTGATAATTATTGAAAATGAGTTTTTTGACAGAATTTGTTCATTTTTTTAGTGAAGACTAAACCTTAGATCCAATGGCTGAACCCCCATCATTGCCTACCTCACAGAATCATCCCAGCAGATGCTCCATTATATCTGCCTGCATTTCAAGCAGCACAGTACAGTCAAGGCTGAGATTTAATTCTCTGTAAGGCTGAGGTCTTAACATCTCTGTACTCACAGTTATTTGAACTTTGCCTTGTAAAAAAGTCCATTCTGAAGTCATGTTTTCTGCAGAATTAAATGCTGCTCAAGAAAGAGAAGCAAAATCTGGCTCTAATTTGTAAGCAGTGAGAATATGACCCTCAGTCTTAAGGTCTTCTTTAAGTGGAATAATACCATGTTTAACAGAGGACTCAGAAATGAATTAATACTACTGTCAGTGAACATGACAGCATTTGACCCTGTAACACTGCCCTATCCTGCTCAAATCAGACTTCATTTTCCTTAACTTTTACTTGGATGTAACTTTTACATGGATGTAAGTTAAAAATAACACCACTATTATTCATAATTCTATTCATCCAGATATATTCATTCCTCACAAATTCCAAACAATTTTTTTAGCATTTTGTTAATCAAAGACTGACATCTTGCACTTTGATTTTTGTTTACTGCTCAAGAGATTAAATTAAGTAAAAGCATTAAAAAATCTTTTGAAGACTGTCACTAGAAACGATGGCTGTTCCCTGGAGCTTTTAAATAGCATATTTCTCCTGAGCCAATTTCTTCCTCCCCCACTCAAACAAATATGATTATCTGAAATTACCTCCCTGAATTATGTCTAATCATCATTCTATTCAGTTTCAATTTTAGCAGCTCAGATGTCCAGAATAAATTATGACTATCATCCTCTCTTCACACTGCATATGCTAATACCCCACTTGAGTTCACAGGTTTGAATGCCTCCCTCAGAGATCCCGCTCCACATGGCCCCTGGTAAGGTAAGGATACACTACCCCTCTTCAAGGGCTTCCAAGAGCACCATTAGATGATACTACAGGGAAGAACAGAATCTATATTGTGGATGCTTTGAAGATGATTCACATTGCTAGCAGTCCATTCCATTAATGAAGTTCATGTTACATTGCTTATACTGTACCACTTCAGAAACATAAAACAAGAGGGGTGGACACCACTTCTGCGGAGCAGCATCCTGCTGCACCCTTACAACACTCTGTAGCTAACACAAGCAGGTGCAAACAGAGATTCTGCACAAAGACTTAGATCATGAACAAGCTTGCAGGAATCCTCAGCTAACATAAACTGGTCCTAACGCTACTAAAAATCAATGGAGCACCTCTGATTTACATCTGGAAGGAGCTGTTCCACACTTGCTAGAGATAATGGAGCTCTTCATTAAAGAGGAACAGCAAGATAAACAGAAGAAGAAATGCTTTTGTGGCCTCAAGAAGTGAAGGCCTACAGAATAAAGGAAAGATCTTTAAAAGGGCAGAATTTAATAGAAAAATTGTCACGTAGTTGGTCCCCTTCCACAGCACCAGTATATAAGCCTATCTTGAGTATGCCAACCTGGCTTCAACAACCACTTCAGCAGAAATAGTATTTGAAGTCTTCATAATCTTGAGTGAGAGGAAGATTCTACACTTCCTAGTAGAGGGAGCACTGGATTAAAGGAAACCATAAACTTTTCACAAATGAACACACACAAAAAAAATTAAGTGTCTCAGATTACAACTAAATGTCAGAATTCTAAATCTTAAAACCAGTTAATTTCCTGTCCTTTCCTCCAAATTCAGACCTCTTTAATAGAGTTGTGTTATTCAGATTTCCAACACCTTACACCAGAATGCTATGAAAGCTGAGCTATGAGGTGACTTCAAATACAAACCTCTGCACAGACTGGATGAATTCCAACAGTGTTGTCCAGCTGTTCCTTGGTCATCCCACATTTAATAGCAGCTGCAAACCCCTGGGTGACTTCTCCAGCATTTGGACCAAGGACATGGAAACCAATGACTCTCTCCTAAATGCCAAAGATAATCAAAAGCAACACAGTCTTGGATTCAGTTCTCTTTAGACAATGCATAAGGTTTTCTTACTCAGAGTATGTAATTTAATCATCTCACAAAACATATCAGAAATTAATGTAACAACTAAAATGTGAACTATCATCAGCACAAACAGATGGAAGATAGCTAGCATAATTTTGTGTTCTCTCTGCACAGATTCAACTAGGAATTCAGGAATCAGCTTCCTTACAAAGTTTTGTACAGGAGTCCTCCATCTACATAAATTTAACACACTCCATGCTCTATCTCTATTATGTGTGTCCAAATTGCAAATGCAAATTTAAATTATACTCAGGCAAGTTATCCCACTCATTCCGACAGAATGCTTGCCTAAGTAAAGATGAGCACCCTTCAAGAAGTTTTCCAGCATCAGAGCCTGTGGTAGGTGGCTACATGGTCTGTATCTCTTGAATTTTTACTTCGATAGTTGCTTACAGGAAAGGACCACAAGGTGACGTAGTGGCTAACTCGACACAACTGGTGGCAAGAAGTGTATTACAACTAAGCTGACGGCTACTTCTGTTTCCTTGGGAGCTAATATACATAGAGACTGGCAAAACAAACATCCAGTTACAAGGAAGACACTATTCACACTTCTATCTATATTACTGTTCAATTGCAAAGTACGTCAAACTGCACATATGTCCTCAGAAAACATTGAACAGAACAAGCTGTACTGACTTGACCTGCTTTTCTTAAAGAAAAGCAAGTCTCCTTTAGCACATGCCAACTGCTGGTATACTTTAGGGGCTTTCAGGGAATTAAACAGATTTTGCTGAGCATAGATGTAGCCCAGTTGGGTATCAAAAGTTATCTGCTCTTCCTGCAAAATATCACATCTACTGGATATAATGGAAACTTAGTACACTGAAGTTATTATTCTTTCAGTCTAAGGACTGAGATTTACCGCAGTGTTTATTTAAATAAGAGAAGCTATAATTGGGTAATAATGAAAATTTTCCTTTAGAAACATGGACATACGTAAAAATAAAGCCATAGTAATGAAACCAAGATAATGAGAGTTTTAAATAGTTCCTGAATTATTTTTCATCCAGGGTAACTTTCAACTCTGGATGTTTAAAGATGTTTCAAATTATCAGGAAAAAAAATGGAAACAAATTCATGAAACACTTTGAATCACCATTAAACCTTCTCATTTCTTAAGTAATTTTAGATTGGAACATAACCATGGGTTCTAAGATATCTTCCACACTAGTGCAAACTCCTCCAGAAAGAGGATATGGGCAAAACCTGTCAGGTTTGCAAATTTTACAAAATGGTGACATGATGCTTATAAAGACTGCAGGAAGAGAAATATGTATCTAAGGAAAAAAGAATATAGGTAAAGTAAATATTTCTTTTTAGGACAAACAGCTATGCCACTATCTTAGGAAGACATATTAACAGCACATTACTCTTTGTAGTAATTCATATTATTAAAATAATCAATTAAACAGATGGTGATCATTCAGAGATGGACAAATGTATTCTTTAAATCAGTCAATAATTTTGTTTTTGCTTCAGCAGGTACTGTACATTTCCATTGCCAGGAAATTTTATTCTAGTCTAAGAACAATCCTGGCATTATCACCCTAAATGAAATTTATGAAGGCAAGATACATTATCCTGTTACAACAAGCCCAAGAGTTTTACAAACTCCCCCATGGAGGTTTGTAGAGGTTACAAGTTGTGATGGTTTCTGAGAGACCTCTATTTCAGAGAGAACCTCCCAGAAAAGAGTGGCCCAGCTGGGGAAGGAAGGAATAAACAAATGAAAATTCTAACCACTTTTACATGCATTGATTCACTCACTTTTCAAAGTCAGTGAACAGTCTTAGAGATATCTACTTCTTATTTTACATACATGGAAGAAGTACCATATACAAGTAGCAATGGCAGAATTTTCCATTTTACTAAGGGTTGGTTTTGTACAAATAGCAGTATTGTATCACTATAAATACTTCCCACATTTCAAAAGGTAGACAAATTTAAATTAATTCTGTTAAAAACAACCTATTTACAGCTGTTGCATCATCACCAGTCCCTGTGATGAACATACAGATACTGTTTTCCCTGGAAGGAAAGATGCACTTACATTATCTTGAATATTGCAAATTATCTTTGCATAGCATTTGTTGTTGTCTCTGGATGGCACAGTCCACTCCAGTGGCCAGAAATGACTATGGTACACCTGGAAATACAACACAGGTTAAAAAGCAGTTGTGTAATTTCCAAGCAGAGAGCACGATCTCCCAAAAACTACCAGATTATCTTAAATAATGAACTATGTATAGGAATATTTGGAATATCTGAAATTAGGGTGATGCTCTTTCCCCTCGATGAATGCCAGAGAAGGAAGTCTCTGCGAAACAAGTATTAGTGTCACCCAAAAATTAAAAAGGAGAAGCCATAAGTATATTGCAATTCCAGGATGCATTCACCATGCTCTTATTAACTACAAAATCACAAGCTTCCCTCAGAGAAGACTGTAATGTCTCTAGGTCTGCCTGGAATGAAGGCACCAATGCTCCTCTGAGCAGAAAAAGGGAAGAAACAGCCTCAGAGCCTGAGTCTAGGGGAAATGAGAATATCACTGCAAAATGGAAAGTACATTAAAAACCAACACATATTCCTGTCTGCCCCAACTGGACAGATCCCAAACTGCAGGTGAGGCTTCTTGCACATCTGTACAGCACATACATCAGAAAACAATGGGATGTTTTGAGGCACAGTTCTACCCAGAACTCTTGGCAGCTCCCATTATAAACTAATCTCAAATCAATGGCAACTTGAAATAAATTTTTAATTCATCACAACTCCAGTAAAAATACTTTCCTTCACAAACTAGGAGAGGCAGTAGACATTTTGCTGCATTAATGGGGTTACAAAGCATTTATAAGCATCACTATCTGAAACTGAAATTTAACAACCCTGAATGACAGATGCACTCAATAATCTTACTGAGGCTTGCAAAAAAGCCAATAAGGTGGCAGGATAAAGAGGTCAGAATACACTAAATGGGGACTTAGCCAGAACACAAATGCTTCTGTGGATGCACATTTAAAAAAAAAAAAAAACTTTGAAAATCGAAAGGGCATTTTCCACAACAAAGGGTCCAGTGTTTCACATAAAACAGCAAGAATTTCACTCAATAACAAAAATTGCAGCGGGTATATGCAAACTTTGTGGGCTGAAAAGAATATAAGCCTTTGCCCTGTGGTCAGGTTTAACAGTACTTTACACATTGCCATTTTGAGTCATATTTACTTCTTTTTCTCCACGTCCAATTCAGAAAATGTCAGCTAAGAGAGAGACAAGTTCTCAGTTTCATGAGCCACCACTTATCTGCTTATTTCTCCAAAAAATGCTTCTCAGGTGACATTTGCAGGACACAAAAGTTCACTTCATTGTGGTATTTCCTCCCCTTATGCTTTCTGCAATGTGGTCAGTACAGTATTTTGTAAGAACAGCCTCAGGCACTAAGTGCTCATACATGTCTAATTTCACTCTTGCCCAGCAATCCCAGTGAATGAAAAGGGATTATTCATGTGAATAAAATTAAGCACATACGTCTTTGGGTGTTCAAAGTAAAGAGGGAAAATGAGCAAAACATTTGAGTTTATAAAAGCAAAAATCTCCATGGCAGGGAATTTGCTACACTGTAGGTACAAAAAGCTCCACTTTGACATTAAAACCAGTATATTGCTTCCAGCCCATACCCAGCTTTAATTTATCCTGAAGTATTTGCAGACACAGAGAAACCCTTTTTCTTCTCCTTTTTTTAACCAAATACTCCACCTTCAAGTCCCTGTTTGCCAAAAATAGAACATATCTGCAATTAGAGCTATTGGAATTAAGGATTATTTTTATACCATGTCTAGGAACAGCCAAGAAGACAAAAAATGTACCTAGTCACCTCCTGCCCTTACATCAGAGCACAGAATGCTGTTTTAATTGACTCTTAATGTTATTTTAAATTACAAATTGGAAACCTAAAAACCAGATGAAATTAAGGCATTTACCTCAATGTTTTCCTCTCCAAATTTCTCCACTGCGGTCTCTTCAGAGTACCCACAGGCTCCATACTCCAAGGGAGTAAATACAGTAGTTGGAACATTCACATAGTCACACTGTGTGGCATTCAAAACAAAACAGAAAAACACACAACATCAGCAATAAAGTCAGCACACAACAGTCTGAAACTCAGGCAGAAAAGCTGGATTATTCACAATTCTGAAAGCTCTTCTGGGCTTTTTAAATTGTTTTAAATTAAGGTACAGTTTCGGCTATGTCCATTCCAGAGGTGTTAATTAGAGCAAGAACAAAAAGACAGTTTAAAGCCACACTAACATTGCTATGCACCAATTAAATGGAAAAGGAGATTCAGTGCCCCATTTTAAAAATGTACCAAATTACAGGTCAAATTGGAGATAAAAAGTAGACTGGTCAAACACTTCTACAAAACATGCTATTTCTAGCTGGGCATGCTGCAAAGGCACCACCACTATTCAAAAACCATAATTTTTTAAATCAACTGTGGCCTAGGTGACACCAAAGAACCAAAGACATGAAGCGCAGCCATTTGGAGGGACAGCATGTGCCCAGTCACATACCATGAGAGGCAAACACTGAATCCTGACTTCACTGGAGCTTTAGAGTGCTCTAGAGGTTTTCTTTCTGGACAACTTCTGGGCCTGACCACCCTCACTGTAAAGCAGGTTTTTCTTATGTTCAAATAGAATTTTCTTGGGTTTCAGTTTGAATCCACTGCTTCTTGCCCTCACATTTCATACCACTGAAGAGGGTCTGGCTCCATCAGGCATAAATGCACATTGATATAAGATGCTCCCCAACCACCTCTTCTGCAGGATATTTAAATTGCCAGCTGTTTCAGTCTCTCCTCATGCGTCAGATGCTCCAGTACCTTAATCACAGTCATGGCCCTTTGCTGGACATGCCCTGTCCTTCATATACTAGGGAGCCCAAAACTGGACACAAAATCAAATCTATCTCACCAAAACCACCTGGAATGGAAAAGGTCACTTCCCTCCACCTGCTGGCAATGCTCTGCCAGGATGCATCTGCGGGATGCAGGTGAGGATGTCCCTGGCCTTCTTTGCCATGAGGGTACTTGCTGGCCCACACTCAGCTTGTCCTCCAGACCTGCTGGCACTTTGTCTGCAAAGCTGCTTTCCAGCTGGTGAGTCCCAGCTTGTGCTGGTGCATGGGATTAAACCTCCTCAGATGCAGGACATGTCACTTCTCTTGCCGAACTCTGAGACTTCTGCCAGCTCATTTCTCCAGTCTGACCCATTTCTCTAGTCTGAGTGACAGCACAAACACTGGCTGCACCAGTCACTTCTCCCAGTTTTATATCATCTGCAAACTTGCTGAGGGTGCCTTCTGTCTCATCATCCAGATTCATTAATTTAGATGTTAAACAGTACTGGACTGAGTGTCCAACCCTGTGGCACAGCACCAGTGACTGGCCTACAGCTGGTCGTTGTAATGCTGGTCACAGCCCTTTAAACATGGCTGTTCAGCCAGTTTTCAATTCACCTCACTGCCCACTTACCCAGCCTGTACTTTTATCCATTTGTCTAGGACAAAGCTATGGGAGACAGTGTCAAAAGCCTTTACTAGAGGCAAAGTAACCAAACCTCCACTGCTCTTCCCATATCCACCAAATTAGTCATTCTGCCGTAACAGGCTAGCAGGCTGGGCAGCTCTATTTAATTTCCAGTCATTTTGTTTTCTACAGATTTAACTGTAATTAATTCCCTTTTTGACTGGGGACCAACTAGGACACTGAGTACTGTTCTTTCCCTACCTATTCATAGCACCTCATTATGTTTCATACAACCACCTTTTTCAGATTTGTTAAAACATAAATGTAAGCCAGGTTGCCATTTAAGTAGTGATTAATTTTTTTGGATTCACTGAATGAAGACTTCCTTTGGCAGCATAAGGATTTTTGTACCTTAAGAGACTGTTACCTGGTATAAAATGTAAATTAAGACATATTCATAATATTGCAGCAAGAAAAAAAAATCTGGCTTCTGCTACAGTTCCTTAAACTTTACCTGGCTAGTGCAATGACATTTTGCACACTGATTCAGGATTCTGTAACCACAGCAGCTGTCAATGCAAAATAAACAACTCAATCAAGCTCTAAATCTGCCCGGCAGTTGAACTTGATATGAATTCAGCAGACTCCAAAAGAGAAAACACCTTTATGCTCATGCCCTGAAGGTGAGACATGCACTCACATCAATGGTGTGTGGAAACAGTTCTTTAGAGGCACTCTCCTTTCCTCCTGGTTTAAACATAAGGTGTAGATGAGTACCCATGTTACTCTCATTTGAACAACCATAACCTGGCTGAGACCCACAACTGTACTAGTATAAACCATAAAGACTGAATTAATTCAACTACCCAGGTATAAATATGTGCTGAGTTATTGGTACATCTGATCTTCCTTTGTCTCCATATTCAAATACAATTCAGAATGTGTATGAAATTGTGTAGATGGATGAGAAGTGAAAAAAAGTTAGTGGAAATAACATTGAAACTCAAGAGCATCACAAACTCCTATTACACTCTATTTAAAGATCATAGGTAGGTTTTGTAAACTGCCTATGAGTTGGAGTTAAAGCACTTAATAGGACAGGAAAGACTGCAGACTTTTAGGGAAGGCAGCAAAATTAAAAACAAGTTAAATGATCTCTGTTAATTTTATCATCGTTATACTCTGAGAGAAAAATAAACCCTCTTAATAGGAAAAAAAGACACTACTGCT
This sequence comes from Sakesphorus luctuosus, assembly GCA_013396695.1. Classification (NCBI taxonomy): domain Eukaryota; kingdom Metazoa; phylum Chordata; class Aves; order Passeriformes; family Thamnophilidae; genus Sakesphorus; species Sakesphorus luctuosus. The sequence continues at coordinate 75,700 of VWZD01007908.1, read as the reverse complement.
TAATCCGTAAGGTATTAATTTCATCCTACACAATTAGCAGAACACATCTGCAGTAATATCTTTGCCAGGGGAAAATTAAAATGATCATCTAAGCTAATCCTTAAAATTCTACTGGGCTTTCCATGAGCAAGCAGCCTTGCACTCTGCTCTTAGAAGCAGAGCAATGACATTGCTGTGTGGCAGCTGTCTCCTTACCTTAGTGGTTGCCCCAGCATAAAGCCTCCGCACTAACAATCTTCCTGCCTGGATTGCCACTGGTGTAAGTTCCAGCTTGTCCTGCAGTATATCTCCAATAGCATAGACGTATGGCACGTTTGTTTGCTCCTCATCATTGACAGGAATTTTTCCTGTTCTGCAATTCGAATTAACAAGAAAAAAAGATCTCAGTGTGCTGCTGTGAAGACTGGAGGTGTAAATAATCTTGCACAAGTTAGGCCCGCTAGCTTTATGAGAAAGACACACGTGTGAAATCTGAGGGAAAGAAGTCATATTCACAATCTTACAGTCTTGGGCAAGAATGTAAAGCAGTGCAAATTCGACCAAAACTACAGAAATTCATACACTGGATAAGGAGGTAGCCTGTGACATTGCAATTCCTCTCCTGAATCATTGGTGAGGCATAAATCTTTTCCTCAAACACCCTGTAGTACCAGCTGAGCTGTGTACTGGCAACTTCCAGGAAAGACAGGAAGAGACATTTTCTCACTCCAGTTGTAGGACAAAAGAATTCTTCCACTACTGAAATTCCAGTCCAGTGGTTGAAGCAGTTTATAGAAACTTATCCTTCAGAGTACTATACAGAGACAGGTCAAGCTGTCAGACATTTACCTAAGGGACAGCCAACATGCTTTTTAGCTGTAAGTGTACTGAGCTAATGGAAGGTTTTAATTATTAATATTTCCTACTTCATCAATAAATGAGATAGTGCAGTAATCACCACAGGAAACACATGTAACAGGGAAACCTAATCAGACAGGCACAGAAACAGTCAGTCACTTGAGAGACCAGGGGAATTCCCATATTAAAAACCCAGCTTCCTCAATTTTGCTCATTAACAATTATAGAGTTTAAGCTAGTAATTTCATAGTTCATTCTATTAGCTAGTAATACATGTCCTGATGTCAGAAAGATATGTACTGTTCTGCAAGACAACATGGATCTGCCAATTTTGAGCAGACCAAAATTTCCACTTATTTGGAATATTGCAAGAGTTCCTCTTGGCAACATCAGTCACTGCATTTATATATAAAAACTCTGCAAGTTCATGGTCCCATATCTTTTCTTCTAAGGGAAGATCTTCAAGGTCCCACATGCCTGGAAGATGTTTTAGTTACCCATATTGAAACTGTTACCAATAGCTCCACTCCCTGGTGCAACGACCTCACTACATTAAACATTAAATACTCCTCTACAAGAGACAGATTGTTCCCAAGAGTTGCTGCAAGGCAAGAAATAAACTCCTTCAAAACCTAAAAAAACCCATCAGGAACTCCACCCGTGAGTTTAAGGAATATTACTTGGACCTTATCTTTTGAAATAACATATAGTAACCTTTACATTAAAATATAAACAGAACTCACTGAACTAAAAGCCTGTTTGAACAAACAGATCTCTGCCCCAAGAGGTGATAGAGATAAAAACAAGGAGATGATAATAAGAGACTACAAGGAACAACTGACAGATTGGAGAAAGCACTATAACTGGAAGAAGCTGTGAAGCTAGACAGAATGGAACAGACACTTCTGACTCCCAGCAATTAGGAATTGACATTCCAGTGTCAAAAAACAAATGTGGCAATACTTGGGAAGAGAATGCAGCTATCTGCTACAGCATCTCCCATTCAAATGCATACAAACAGCATAAATTTGTCCTCCAAACTTTTGAATCCCTCGCCCCAGTACCATTGCAACAGTCCATGACACAAGCAATGAGTGATATAGGGACATCTGTCCTTACTTTTCATTAATATTCACTCCAACTTTGTCCAAACCAATTTTTCTTGTGCATGGATCTCTTCCAATTGCTAGCAACACCTGCAAAACAGCAAAGCACATTACTGATTTTTTTTCCACTTCAAAAGGGCATTTTCCTTTGGCTATTATTTTCATTATATACTAAAGATTAGTATCTAAGGCTTGGTCACAGTAAGGTGAATATGTTTCTTACCCACAGTCCATTCATACAGTTCAAGACAAGCCATGCCACCACTATGACACAATACTGTGTTTTAGTGCTAATATTAAAAACAGCCAAATAGCTTTCCCTAGAAAAAATACCCTAAGAATATTCCAAACAAATCAGTTAAGCACAAATTATTTCCTTGCAGTACTATACCAAAATGTTATACCCTACCTCTATCAAAACAAGTGACCTCAAAATGCTCCATATGGAAAGGGCTCTTCAGGAAAGGAACTCAGATGATTAAGTAAATAAAATACCATAAAACAATATTTGTTTTCATCAAAAGATACAATTTACTCATATAGGCTCTCACACAAGTCACTGTCAGAGAATATTATTTGATTATTTTTTTGAACATTTGGTCAGAATGATGGACAGATCAGGCCAAAGTCTTACCCATCCGATCAACTCTGTTACCTTAACAAGCAAATCAAGTTCCAGCTTTTGCTGTCAGAGGAAATTGCTATCTGCTTTGCAGTCTTGGACAACTGCCCAAGTAACTACATAATGCTTCTCACATGATAACTAAGAACTGTGCTGAAGGAATCAGAGATCTGTTTCAAGGCTTACTGATGACCAAGCATGCCAGATCTTCAGAGCTGAAGGTCTTAAAATGCATCACACACAGCTCACAGCTTCTATGAGGAGTGACAACAATTCAGTGAAAGTTGGAGCAATAAGAAATCAGAAGTTTCCTTTATGAATGGATGGCACTAATTTGCTTGCTAGAAAGCTTTCACTATTACAGACTAGAAAAAGACCCCTCAGTATTACAACACTGTGCGACAGTGCTGTTGTTATTGTTGGCCTTTCTATTAATACTGGCTCTGAGGTGCACTCAGGCATGTCTTTGTCACAGGATGACTGATGCACTGTACAGGTAAATGAGGTCACTGGCACACCACATTTGCAGTTTAAAGTCCCAGGCTGGCAAATGCCTGTCTTTAGGCATCCTGTGTAGTTCCAACTACTCTACTTACAACTGTTTTTCCCTTTCAGCACCAAGGTGTGATAGAAACAGTCAATCAAACATACAATGGCATACCTGCACACTACAATTTTACTGTACAAGTGTGTAAGAAGTTTTCTCACTGACTTGCCACTGGGCATTAGTTGTTTTTGTGAAGATGCATCAGCAACAGGTCTTGAGATGACATGTCACCTGTTTGTTTAGCTCTTGCACAGACCATCGTTCTGTGCTAACTACAAATCACACTTTAGTTACTATGAAACATATTATGAACCATTACTTATCATTTATTACAAATATCCTAGTGGGAAAAATCCTGCAACTGATTCCACATGACCAAGCTCATCTACATCCCTAAGCTAAGAAATAGGTTTCAAAGGCATGCAAGTCATTTGGCAAGGAAAAATGACCATGGACTTTGGGACTTTTTCCACATCAATTACCTGTTGTTTGAGTGAAATTAGCATATTGTAATGATTGAAATATTTTTTAAAAATCTAAAATGTGGGTAAAAACATCCCAAAAAATCCCACCATTAAATGGAGGACTATTTCACATTCATGTATATAGACAGGACTCACAGTATTGTATTCCCCTTCAATTACTTGGTTCCCCGTTGTGGACTTGGCTGTAACTTTCAGTCTTCCGGGGGTTCCTTCCTCAACCTGCTCAACCTATAACATTTTGAAGATTGGGGGGAAGAGAGTTAAAAATAGAAGATTTTGTTTCAAATAAAAATATATAAATGTGTATTTGTCCTACCACATATAATTTTAACCATGACCAAAAATTAAGCATTTATTCTAAAGATTCTTTACATTTCTGCTTGCATATTTAAATGTGTTTCATGTGCATGAATTTAGTCTCATGACCAACATAACAAAACCTCCTTTCTTGTCATAAAAGTTGACAGACAGCTAATTTCTTTCCCAAGCCCACTATGTCAGCTTCTAGTATCCACTGGGGACAGAGGAAACTTTAATAAGGCCTGGAAACACCATCAGACATTTTATCCAACTGCTCCCAGAGGACCATTGTGCCTTTCACCCTTGGGAAGCCACTGTCACAGCCCAGCCCTCGGCAGTACAGGCCTTTGCCCTGTTTCAATTACATTAGCCCAACACATAAGGATGCCACGGCCTTGCAGGAGAGGGCAGCAGCAGGCTCAAAATGATTGAAAAAACAGCATAAGAGAAAGAAAAAAGCCTCATCAGTTTCCCAGAGTCAGCTGGAATAAATATTCCTAGTTTTAGCTATGGATCCAGGTGCACACTCTCTAGAGTAAAGCAGCAGCAACCTGTCTATTCTAGTGAAATAAGAAGAAAAGCTTTTCACAACTGTGCTCTTTGCTCAGAGTAATAAAAAATAACCATTTAAATAGAACAAAACAAACCCCAAAATAAACCCCCCTCTTCCACCCTCCACTCCTCAAATATACCAGAAAACAATTCAGCTGAAAGAGCAATACAATTGATTCCTTCCCACAAGCCTTTTCCTCTAAGCTAAACTAAAATTTGAAGCTATATTAGTGGGTTGTTCTTTGTCCCCACAAATACTCACTGGACTGAAAGGTCTGGATACCCTCAACTACAGTCCTTACAGTCCTTCCCTTACCCTCCCAAGAAAGGGCACAATACCTGACTGCTTCCAATGTGTGGCTGTACATACAAGTGAGATGTAAGTGTGCAACACTTAACAGGATTCTGGGAAATTTTAGTGTTCATCTTATAGATGAAAAGGTACTTTCACCAACTGCCCTAGTTTCCACTTCATGTTCAGTATTTAGGGACAGAAAAAGTTTCTGACAAAGTTTTTACCCTGTCCTTTATTTTCTTAATTTTAAAAAGCCTACTGTGCATCCTACCAACTTTAAAGGAACACTGTGCAAAATTGCTCCAGTTCAAAGGCAGCATTATTTGTAATAATTCATACTCTGCCTTCAAACGTCCCAATGAAAGGCTTTAATATGCACAACATGCATAATTTCAAAAACGATGTTTGAAAGGCATGAGAAAACCTGATAAAAACATACCCAGCAATTTAAGTTGGGGGTATTCTCAACCAGAAACAGGGCCAAATATTTTATTCCCATTGAAATCAAAGACAAGTAGTGAAACAGTAAAGTACAAAAAGTTGCATTTTGTGACTAGGGTGATGGATTGCTTTTCACAGGGTGCATCTGGTGTTTCCTTCTTTCTCATCCCCCATTAGAGCTTACAAAAAGACATGCCTGAAACAAAAGCTAGATAATCATCCCTGCTTTTCATACAGCATGGGACTTACGGAACAAAAACATGCATAAAAAACAAGTTCCTTGAAATCCCCATTTTGACTTCTTACAACTCCCATTCCATGAGAGAGAGTCAGACCCACAATGCAGAACTGTCATGAGCACTTTCAAAGCTATTCTTGATGCTGCCAAAGGTGAAAATGAACAGTCTCCACTGAATTTAATGCTTTAACCCCGAAGTGTTAAACTCGATAACATGCTAGTTTAACACCAAATTGAAAAAAGCCAGAAAGAAAAATACTGTAGCACCCTCTGAAGTCTTTGAGAAAGCAGCTAGAAAAGCTACAGAACTTATCTAACCTGATTCAAACTCAACCTGAATTTGCCTATACATGTGCCTATACATGTCCATTACTGGCTGCCTGAGTACTCTCACTGAATTCAACAAAAATCGAGCAAGTATTTAAGGACTCTGCTATGTAAAGGATACAGATGGACATTTCTAAAGCCCATCTTCTTTTCTGGATAATTCACTAATCCTGAGCATATGGACAGTATTTTCTGGCTGAGAATTTGAGGACTGGCAATGAAAAATAAGACTATTTGTCATGAATTGGACTCTGAACTTATGTGAAATTATATATCTGCTTAATTATGAGCCTGCAAGAAAGTTCACAGATTTCAGGACAATTGCTGAACTTAAGGATATTGGACACTTGTAGGACCAGCATGAGCAGGTGTAACATCTTCAATGCAACATATACTAACCTATTTAATTCTGAGAAAATTAATATTGGAATCTCTCAAAATTTTAGTACTAAGACCCTTCAGTCAGTTTGTGGACTTAGTCAGTTTAAAACAAAAATTAACGCGTTCTGTATCACAGCAGATCCCGTGTTGCAAATTCAACTTTTGTATTCATTAAAATAATTCACATCTTAAAACATTATGATATGTGTATCCCAATCAACTGTAGTCATATACCACTTTGAGCCTACCTTGATGGGCACAAACTCCCTAATAAAGTTGACTCCATGTTCTTTCATATATTCACCAATTTTGTTTGCCATATCCTGGTCAAATCCTCTTAAGAGGATGGATCTCACCATTACAGTAACATCTAATCCAAGGCCTGCAAGAAATCCTGCACATTCCAAGGCAACATAGGAAGCTCCAACCACCAGGGTTTTCCCTGGACAGTAGGGCAGAGAGAAAAGATCATCACTGGGAGGAAAAAAAGAAAAGGGAAAAAACGAAAAGAAAGTTAAAGACAGCCCAAAGTATGAATTGTGCTTTATATTTATCTAATTTATTCTGTTACAATAGACTTAATTCCTCTTCCTGTTCACTAAAAACCCTCAATTTTATGGAATTTCATCTGGCATACAAGATCATTACACAACAGATTAAAAAGTTATGATTAGGAGTACACACAAAACAAAAGAATATGAAAACACTGAATTGTCACAAAAATGTTGACCATTTTTTTTACTGATATTTAGGACAAATTGTTAAAAAAGGTAAGTTGGGTTTTTTTCACCTCCAAATCTTGCTTTAAATATTTTGCTGCAAATTTTAGCTCCTGGGAACTAAAAGAGGAAAGACTTATCCTTTTGCTAAATCATTATATGCAGTGCCAAATATACACAGACAAAAGAACATATTAATGCAAACCACAGTAGCAGGCAAAGTTAGAAGTCCAGAATTATGGAAAACATATCTCTTTACATGCTTTCCTTTTCTTTCAACTGCTTCATCAAGCTACATCAGTTCTACCACACTTTGAACCTAGACTACAAAGCCAGGGCTTCTCAAGGAAGCCAGGACTCATGGAAGCATCACACTTGCTCAACAGAGACTTAGGTAGAGTTTGGCAACGCAATTCTACAAAGATTTAAATCGAAAATAAGTGTCTCCTTGTCAGGGTGGTGGAATAAAATGTGATTGTGTAATTAAAGGCTGTAGCATAGTTCGTATTCCCCAGGGAACTCCATGAAGATTATACAGAATTATGAATCTGACAGTCTTTAAGTCAGGAATTCCTGACTCTTCTACCTTAATGTTCCTTTAAAGCACCACTCTGCAGACTATATTATATGTTATCTTTAATTTCATTACTACTTATTAGAAGGGGAACATACCACATGGTGTTTTGGTTACACAGGGATTATGTGAGTTATTTATTTCATTGCTATAGGTTTGTCAGCCTGTAATGCAAACCTCTGTTTCTACATTAGACAACTTCAAAGTTACTCTGATATGAAAACACATTTCATCTGCATATCAATTTTTTTTGTCAAAATGGTGCTAGAATTGCTTGGCCTTATCAATTAACCAGTCCTTTGAAACCAGTGTTGCCAAAATTTGAACCAACTTCACTGAGTAGCTGAAAAAAAAGGGCTGTTTCAAGATGGCTCCAGTGCATGAACACCGATACATTTTTAAGAACTTCATAACAGCAGCTGCTATGCCAACTCCCACTTTTTTTGGTATCTGAGCATGGAGGTTTCTTCCAAGTAGATTGTGCTTTTCAGTTTGTGCACTGAAAAGACCATGAGGAATACAGAGGAAATGAATGCACTGTAACTGGGAGAGAGCCGATGAATTAATTTTATGATTAACACACACATGACTTTGGGTATTCTTGGTTACTGCTGTTATCAGGAATAGAACCACCCTAGCCAGCCACTCACAGTCCTGTGGTGTCTACTAGACACCAATGTTTTTGGCACCTTAAAATCTGTCTGTAGATATTCCCTCACCTTTACTTTCCCCTAACAAAAAGTTACATAGGGAAAAAAGCAGCAACCAAGCAGCCCTGCTCATGCTTCCTCCCTCTCTTACACACAAGGAATGACTTCATATTCCTCCCTGTTTTTACCTGCTAATGCAGTATTCCTTGTCTCCAGGTATACCCAGGTAGCGTGGTCGTTCACCAGTGGCAATGAGAAATCTCTCTGCCGTGTACAGCTTCTCAACTCCTCTTTTGTTTGTTGCCTGCAGACAAAGTAATAGTCCAAAATGAGTCCTACCACAGGAAAAATTACTCTATTTGAAAACTATCTCTGTTCAGCAAGTACTATATGAAGACACAGCAAACATGGCTAGTGAGTACCTTAATTGTGTGTGGCCCGACAAATTCTCCATATGCATTCTCATAGGTGACCTTGTTGTCTCTCAGGGAAACCCGATAGCCCCAGTTCAGTGAACCAATGTAATTCTGAACAGACTCTATCATAGTCATCCAGTTGTGTTTGACTGTCAGAAACAAAAGAGGAAGGCTCATCTTTCAGTTAGAGTTTTTCTTTTTCCATAGTGAAATTTATACTCTCACACAGATTTCTTTCATGCCCCAGCCACCTTTGACTTACCCCTTTTTTTATTCCAGGGTAACTCTACTGCAATCCAAATAACTACATCAGCACAGACAACATGAGAGGTCACAGTGGAACTGGTATGACTTAAAACATGGAAAATTTAGACTTACTGAATTACTGACAGTTTTATATTGACAGATTCTGTGAGTAGGTGACATGGCTCAACAAATGAAGACCATGCATCTCTGAGAGATGTTCCCCACTACAAGATTACACCCTAAATAAATCACAATCCTATAACCATGCACAATAGAATTACTATAAAACAAAATTCATCTTCTTGGATAGTAGTGACAGAGACTTAGGGAAAAGAAATCCTCGGTTGCAACTATAAGAATTTTCCAAAAGGGAACATTCTTGGGTATTCTCTCAGTCTTTGTGGTACTTTCAGAAATGGAGCAGTACTTTACAGCTGTTATTCACACAACAATCTTATCAATTACTAACATGATCAGAAGCTATTAACAAACAGATCAGGAGCTGCAAGGCAATAAGCCCCGTGGCTTTAGACTTGAAAAATGCTTAAGTTTATGTGTAATCCCTCTGAAGTTGCTCCACACTGTTAAAGCCAGCACATGCTTCAGTGCAACAAGCACTTGGCCATGACAGCAACCTCAGGATTTACAGTGCAAGGAAAAAGTGTCCATCTTTACCTTCTTCTGTAAACTGCCATCCAAATTTCCGTGAATCTTGCAAGGCTTGTCCCAGTAAAGCAGCCTGGTGCATCAATTTTTTAGGTATACAGCCCACATTTACACATGTTCCTCCAAGACCTGAGAGAAGGGAACAGAATGTGGTTTTCACATTAGTGTGGCAGATCTCAATGATGAGAATCTGAGTCTCTGAGTAAAGCTCCTTTACAACAGGTTTGCAATAAAAAGAAATTTACCCCATGAGCCTCCCTGAGGTGTAGGTATGACAAAGTCCAGTACCATCACTTTCTTCCCATATTTGGCAGCCTCCTGCAAAACACATTAAATAAGACCCATATCTAAATATTAGAGGTTCAATTTGGAATAGGCGATAACATCATGCATTGCTGAAAAGCTTTGTGACTTTTAATTAAGTTACAGTGAATGATTTGCAAGGGAAGAGACAGACACTCATTAATGTTCTGAATTCATCTGTGCATTCAGTAGGAATTAGAAGATGAAAGGGAAAAAAAAAAGGCATTCATCCTGCTACTCAACAGCATGGCACCAGCTGATACACAGAAGACTGGGAGTCCAACCTCCTTTTCACTACTCCACCCATAGTTTGTTCAGACTATTTCCCAACATGCCCATTTATTTTTAACATACTTAATAAATTCTTAATTAATTGAGTTAATTCCCTTCAAAGGTGGTTTCCCCAAAATTTGTTTGAACTCATATCACATAATGGCATGGCCAAGCATGACAACTGTGCTTATTCAAACTCTTTTCTTGTAGTAGAAGGGAACCACCTGATTTTGAGTACAATCCGTAGTTTTCAGGCTCAGCTGTTGCTCTTTCAAGCTACATAACCTGCAGCAAGCTGACTTCACCGTCAGGATGTTCAAATATAAGTCCTATGAGGAGCTGGGGCTGTTTAATCTGGGAAAAGAAGGCTCGGGGGGACCTCAAAGGAGGTTGTGGTGACATGGGGATCAGCCTCTTCTTCCAGGCAACTAGTGACAAGACAAGGGGAAATGACCTCAAGTTGCACCAACTGAGGTTCAAGTTGGCTATTAGGAAGAACTTCTTCACTAGCAGAGTGGTTAAGCATCAAACAGGCTGCCCAGGGAAGTAGTGGAGTCATTGTCCCTGGAATTGTTCAAAAGTGAAGTAGACATGGCACTTGGTGATATGGTTTATGGGCATGGTGGTACTCAGACACAGGTCGGACTTGGTGATCTTGGAGGTCTTTTCCAAACTCAATGATTCTATGATTCTGTATTTCCCTGGAGAAGTTTCATTAGCAAATCTATAATCAACGTCGGTAAATGACACAAATTTCTATATTGATTCCATTGCTCCCTTCATGCTTTTTAAGAAAAAGGCAAAAATTGAGAGCAATAACTGCTGCCACGGAAAAACGCATTAAGTAAGCCCCATGTAGCTGAGAAATAACAATGACAGATTCCCCATACGAGATGTAGCAAAATAATATTGCTATTTGGAATAACCACAACTGTGCAGCATCACATGATGAGTTCTTAGACATGTAAGCAATAACAACTATAGGCACAGGATATTACTCAAAGGCCTTGGGTTCAGTTGGGGAGGAGCTGGGCAGCCTTCAGCATTATGTTACCAGTAATACTTGTTAATCCAAATAGCTGACAATCAGAATTTCCATTTTAAATGTATCTTACTTCATGCCAAATGCAAATCATAACTCAAACAAGACAGTCTGTAGACACCTTTGGAGAATACCAATGTAAAGGATTTCCATTTCCAATAAAGATCTAGGTACACCAAGAAGCTAATTTCTATTCATTAGCAGCACCTCTGACCAAGTTTCTCAGAAAGATGCTTAGGGCCTGAGATGCATCATTAAAGCTCCTCTATAATGACAACTCTTAAACACTACTCAAAACAGCTTTACTAGTGTTAGCTAAGTAGAATGCATGGACTGCCAAGCTTGGACTCAGCTGTACGCTCAGGTAATACAGCACAACACTGCATCACCACCTCAACAGAGACCACAGACAGACAGAACCACTCCTGCAGAGTGATATGCACAGGCACAGAACCTGCCCTGTAGGCTTTCAAACCTTGCTGGGCTCAGTGCCACACCCCAAGAGCACAGCAAGGTTGTTCATGGATGGAACTGTTCTGTGTGAACTGACAGTAGGGGCCTGGCACTTTGGTCTGAGTCTGCAGTTGGGTTGAACCAAGTCAACTTGGCAATGGAGACATGCCTCCAAAATAACAAGCTCTGAGCACAATATAGAGAGGAAGATGTGCACACAAAGCTGTGTGTGTCATAGTGAAAGCTCACATATAACCAACCTAGTTACACTGCTGCAAACTCGAGTGTAGATATCTGGAACTTCGTGTAGGAGCTGTGTATCTGGGGTTTTCTCTGGTTTTTTTTTTTTTGTTTTTTAAAGTACTGTTAATTAATTAACAAAAAAAATTAACCACCTAGGTATGTCAGAAGTTTATTTGCGTAAAACAGTTTCACTTTATGAAACTGATTTGAAATACACTTTAATACTGATAACTACTGATGACTTCATTGATCTACCATCTTCTGCTCTACTCTACAATCACCTGAGAACACTAAGAATCAATAATACACCAAGTTGAAGGAATAAGGCAATTTATTTTCCCATCTGCCACATTTTCTGTCCCACAACTGAAAAATGATGCAACAAACATCACTGCTGTAGCTTCACAACATTGCACATGCACAACAAAGCAGCCAGTCTCCTGACGGGAACTTCAACTGACGGTTGTTTATTACTCCAAACTATTTTTGTATTACTGCAAGCGCCATTTTACTCTTGTTACTCCCTCTTGTTACTCTCCATCCTCTGAAAACCAGTGTTTGCTTCTCATTGTGGTTCTCAGAATTTTTGTAGGTCTTACCTTCAATCCTACACCATGACAACAGTGCCCCTATTAATAGGAAAGCAGTAAACTACTGAAATAGGTTATAGATGTATGATCCACAACTCACACCTGCACACTTGCATTAAACAGAAGTACTTCTAAGGGACCAAGGTTCAGTGTGAATCCAATGCTATGGTGAAGTATTTTCTCCGTATATTCTTTCACTACTCAATGTCCTCTTCCATTTCTTGAGAACAAAAGAAATGCCATCTGTTTACAGGAATAATCCAGCTCCAGGTCTTGAGCAACAAAGTAGTTTTATTTCTAGGAATGCTCAATTCACTTATAAATAGTTAATCCTACCACAGCCAGAAGAAACAAAATGTGCCTAACTAGTGATGTAAAGGAGAGCTACTGACTTACATTAAATTTCAGCAAGTTTCAAATATTTGGGATAAAGACAACTCTAAGAGCTGGTATATTTTATACCACTGTGGATTCTTTTAATTAATTCTAGATAGCCTCTAAAAGCAATATCCTAAACAAACCCCATGACTTATTTGGCTAGGGGCAGAAAATACCAGACCCTAGAAATGAAGGGCTGTATTACGTCAACCCACCACAAAGGTGAGATCCTAATTCTTCTTAAGCATAGGCAAAATCTCCATTTATGCTTTATAAGCTCACAAATCACAAAATCTCCCCCACTGCCAAGACTTCAGATACACAACTCTTTCTGAAGAGATAGTACTTTTATATAAAACTAGATGCCTCCTGAAGCTGATTTTAAACAATTTTAAAAACCTTCTCACTCATGATTTAAGTTTTAAATCAACTACTACTCAACACCATTAAGATACCTACCTGCTGTTTTCCAGCAGCATCATCTCCCATTAGTGGCGACCAAATGTCATTCTATTAGGGAGCACACTATGACATTTTAATGTTTTCCTTCTTCAGAACATAAAGAAAAGAATATTGTATAACTGGCACTAACCTCAAAGGAAATATCACTGATCAGAGAGAAATGTTACACCCCTATAGTGTTAAAGACACCCAAATCCAAGACACTGAGGATGTCACCCACCTACTTACAAGCAAAGTATGAATCTGCATTTTCCCTCTCATACCTTGGAAGCTGCCAGACCACCTGAGCCTCCCCCAATGACAATGAGATCATAGTCATAGGAATCCGGCACTGGTGAAAGCCCATTCATTTCCACTGGTTTCTGAGGCTTGTCTTCCTTATGTGCCTGAACAGAGACAAAAAAGTATTAGGGAATATTGAAACATTCCCTATAGTGTTCAAAAATTAGTATTTTCAGCAAATATTGCGATAAGAAAACATAATTGCATCTGAATTATCTGAGCTCCGATTTTAATTAGCTTTTTAAAATTTCATCTTCTTAATCCATCCTTGAATAGCTCAGTACCTGTTAGATACTGAACTATGAATTTTCTTGTTCGTTGGAGCTCAGGGTTTCCTTGCTGAGCTTAGTTTTCCACAACGCAACTCCAGTGCCTCTTCATACTCTGCTCCAGGATGAGATCTGTAATTGCTGACACTAGCTTTCCATTAATTTCTTTTATTCTTTTCATCTGCCCTGAACTTTCCTAATTAGTGTTTTTCCCCTCCTCCTGCACCTATTAGTAGGAAAATACAATAATCCTACATGACATCGCAATAATCTACAATAATTCCCAACAGAACGAACAGAACAGAATGAAGAACTTCTGAAAAACTACATTTTTGTAACATGTGTGTGTTTATTATTGCTTCAGTTTGGCACTATAACTTCAGCATCAAATCAATCCAGTGTGATCACTATGGTTTCACAAGAGATTTTTTTTTAATCATTACTACCACAGAAGAACAACCTGTAAGCCCTAAAATGCATTTTGACAGCTGTATGCCACAAAGATCATGGCATTGTCTTCTAAAATGAGCCCTTACACTTAATTTACAAAGCTGCAAATTATCAAGGCTTCAGAGCTTCAAGCCTTTGGAGTTGCTGACAAAATTCTCAAATCCCTCTCAAATTGCAGGATAAGATCTGGAGAGCCTTAGCTGATTTAAATCAGTATCAACTAAATCATGAAAAAGCCTTAAAGACGAAAACTTTAAATGAAGAGGCCCATACTTTGTCCCTTTATGAATCTGATTGCTTTCATTCAAGTGTTTCTATCCAGCTAAGTATGTAGGACTTGATTCAGTACTACTGGAATAGTTGTGGAAAATCAAAGGAAAGAAAAAAGGCCCAAAGAAGTTTCCCTTCTTTTTTCATCTTAATTCCATTTTGCATTAAGCAGCCGTTTGTGCTCAACCCATTCTACTGTCACCGTCCTGTGACGTTTGATTAGTCCCTCTGAGGTTTGATTAGTCCCTCTCTATGTCTACTCTACCGATGCCTGCCAGCACAGAGGCATCACTGACAAATCTATCTCTCAGACAAATTACACAGCAATACCAGCCAAAATTTAGACTGTGCATCTGCCTGTAGAAAGTTGGATTTTAGTAGTATTTCATAACCCTGAGTAGCAGGTTAATAGTAGAACCCAAACCTAGAAAACACCTGTGGCTGCTGTGAAGACAATCAAAAATATCTCATTCTCCTTCCTCTTCTCCTCCTGTTCTCCAACTCCCACCACTGAATCTACTTTGCACATGGTTTCCTTTTCTCTATTTTTCTAACACAGCCAGTAGCCAGGCTCAAACTTCCTACTGCAATCAGAGCAACAGTGCAAGAGGGACATATATTGTGCTACAATATGCAGCTTCACTTCAATTGTATTTAGGGATGTCAAATTAGAGAAAGGGTGCCATTCTTTTCTAAAACATACCTTCTGGTTTCCTTAGTGGCAACAGGATGGTGTGAAGCTTGAGGGCAGACTAACTCCCACACAGTCATCAGAACCAACTGCCAAGAATGGTATCTTTATGATGCACACAAAGAAACCACAAAAACTACCCATGAAATTTGCTTAGATCACTACTTATATCATGTTACTTTTGAGTAACGCTTTATGTTTTCACATGGATTAAGAATGTTCAGCTTCTAGTCCCTACTATTTGGTTCATTTTTCATTACTTCTTCACAATAATTCTTTATGAAAACATATTAAAAGTTTAGATCAGACACAGCAGATTGCAACCTTTCCCCCCGAAGCAACCTCCTAGAACCCAGCTCCAAAGTGGCCAGGATCTCGACAAGCTCCACATCCCCTTTGCCAGGGTAACTTGTTCATGACCACAATCCCATCCTGGAGACAGATCCCCTCCATTCTTCTCCCATGAACTAAAATTTTTATAACAAAGCCTACATGTTGATTATGTTTCAATGGCAAAACTAAATTATAGACTTTAATATGTACCTCCCCCTACCTTCAAAGTTTCCTCATGGTCTCCTGTTCGTTTCTCCTCTACAAAACCAACTGGCTGTGAGGTTTCTGCTGCTACTTCGCGCTGCCCTTCTCGCAGCTTCGGGGCTCTCTCTGTGAAATAAAGAATAAAATAACGTAGTGTCTGGAGAGACGTCCTTTATGAAGGCTGTGCTCCTCGGGGGAAATTGTCTGGGGGAGTGGCCTGGCAGCTTCATCGCTTCCTCATCAGCGGCATGCCTGTCCCAGGGCAGCGTTTCCTAAGGCAACTGATGAGTCATTTGCAATGTTAGGATGACTTGCTGTATTTTTCTGTTCAGTAGAATCCTACATGAGAGTTGGCTGAGATTTCAGTACTTTTTGCCAATCTAACAACATGCTCGGAACAAAGCAAGGAAATCATTATTGCTGTGGCTAAACTTGAACTTGAGTCTTAAAGGAAAATGATGATTTTTAGCTTTCTTGACCAGAAAGTGACATTCTTATTCTGATGTGCTCTCCCTTTCCTTTTTCCTCAGGTGTTGTACTTTTTAAACTGAATTGAAAGCTTTTATTTGTATCCTGCAATTAGTTGTCTGAAAACTTCTTTCAGTTCAATGTATTGATATAATTGTTTTTCCATGCAATTTCTTCCCCCAACCCCCAGTAATTTCTGCCATATGGTATTGCTCAGACTATGAAATCCTCCAAGTAAAAGTATTTCAAAGCCTGGAAAAGATCAGCTTGCCCATTGGTCATAACTGATTATATATATATATATGTGTGTGTGTGCGCGCATATATATATGTATTTGTATGTATACACACACACACATACATATATATATATGTGTGTGTATGTATGTATGTATACACACACACACACATCTCCAATATAAAAGTTTAAGCACATTATTGAAAAGGAAAAAAATAATACATTTACACACAGTGAAACTTTATCTGATGCAGAATCAAAGAAGACAAAAAATGGGAAATCTAATACTTGATTGGAATCCCTTATCAGCTCCTCCACAGAACTGAGCTATGTTAAGCTTAATTTCCAATAAATGGGTCAGTACACTTGTTTGTACTTAATCACATACTTTGCACTGCACAACCAGCATTAATTAGCAAGCCCTGACACGTGCCCATACTCAAAAGAAACAACCATACTGAAAGCTATGTATACATTCCTTGGGCACTGAGCCCACAAACCTGAAAAGCATTCACACACAAACACATACACACCTGAAAAAAGGCAGTCATTGAAAACGGGTTTATAATGTTGTCTTCTCTGATTTCTTCTCTGAAACTTGGTGACAAAATTCCTTTATCTCACAAAGGTATTGGGAAGATTACTTTGCTGATGGTGGTGAAGCAGTTTAAAGATCAGAATTGTTAGGCAATAGTTAATAGTAATATTAGTGATGGCTAACACTTTTCTTCTAGTTGGGGAACATACACATGTGAAATAAGAAAAGCAAGAACACAGGTTTTGAACAGCCTACACAAAGAATAACTTCACAACCTTCATAAAGAATAATTTTTTTTCACTATATTATCAAAGTTACTGTTCTGCATATACCTGAAGCAAACCAAGGAATATTTTATTCCTACAAGCTTGAACAACTTCAGGAATGTTCATTTAAAAACTGTATCTTTAGTGAGATAAAAATCTAGTCATTAGACAACACAGGCATTTATATAAACATCTCTAATTACTTTCAGGTGCCAGAGGTGTGAAGCTTTAGCAATAGCCCTAAAACCCAAATGCAACCATAACCTCTGGCAGAGACTTGAAAGAATCTGTGTGTTGGCTGCCTCTGCTGCTGGGGGCCTCTCCCTTGTTGGTTTGGGCAACCTGCCACCAGCAGGATGACAAAGCAGAAAGTGCTCTGTGTGTCACCTGCTTGCTCTCCATAAAACTCCATCCATTAACAGCAATTGCAATAACCCACAGTCCTGGTGAATCGATACTTTCCAAAAATGAATCAGCAGGCACCTTTTTCAAGAGTGAGACTGCCAAGGGGAACCTGAACCATGGATCTGCTCTGGATAACCCTCAGCGACGTGGCAGTGAGGACAACTCTCTCCGCCCAGTAAGTGTCAGTGTGACTTCAGCAAGTCTATAGCCACTCACAGCCTCTAAAGGAAGACCCAGTGAGGCTCTTGCCATGCACTACCACCATCTTTGGTTTTTGTTAGTCCCAGTCTGGATGGTGGCTGTTGAGTGCTACCCACCCTATGACCCACCAAGTGCTCCTTGGCATGGAGTGAATTGATCAAACAAATCAATACTATCAAACAGGGACAAGTCTACTTGCTTCCACCACACTGTTCTTCTCTTCTTGCTGTCTGTGTACTTGGCACTAACCCCAGCAGACATCAGACCTTTGCATGAGCTACATCAACTCACTAATCCAGAAGAAAATTAACCCAGGAGAGGAAAAGTTGTGGACAGTTTCCCACCAGCCCAACAAGCTCAGCCAGCCCAGGGAAGGATCCCGTAAGCACCACAGCTGGTGCCAGGCAGAGGGCAAAGAGAAGGCAGCAGCAAGACTTCTCTCACAGGTAGCAGCAAAACTGTCAGTTTTGCTCAGCAGCTTGTTAAACCAGAAAAATCCCCACCTTTTAAGCCTCACTTCTTGAGCAGAGGGAAAAAAAATACAGTGAAGCAACTATGGTATTTTTAATCCATATCCTTCCTTATTGGGAGTGAGCTTCCTCATGAACCAAAGTCCTCCCTGGTACCGAGGCCGCTGAACTTTTGACTGTTGGTTGTGTAACTTCTAGCTGGGCTGAAAAAATGTGCAATTGGTTTCAGCAGCCTTTGACCAGGTGGGAACAGAACCATCCCAACACAACAGCCCAGACCAGTCTTGTAAGCAGAACTGCTCCAGGATAAGAACCACACTACCCTGCAAAAGCACACAGCCAGGGATCCCATGGGCTGCTGAGGCAGGACGTGGGAACACTTGGAAAGCACCTGCCCTTCAACCACTCACTCCGGAGATCTGGAAGTGGCTCTTTAAGGCAAAAGTCTTCACTTATTTATCTAGATTTTCCACATCACACACATTATCAACAAGAACAAACTTCACATTTTTGACAAACCATTATTTTAAAAATAGCTGCCTCTACTCCAGTAGTTCAGAAGATGCCTTTAAATTTGTAATGTGTGTGAACAAGCATGTAACTTGTTTTACCACCCTATCTTCAGGCATCTGAGAAGTACAGGCCATTTCATACAGCAATGAACGTTTATCTTATGTCCAAGTGAAATTTTAGGCAGATAAATTTTTCAGTTTTTCCCTCTTCTAGATTTGTTCATTTCTGCACTATCAACACAGGTCAGTACCTCCTCCATTGAGTAACCTCAAACATTTGGTACTGACGGCAACAGAGCCATGACATCATTCAGATTACAAGGGAAAAAACCCAAGCCTTCAAAATACACACCTCCAGCCTGGATCATATCACAAATCCACACTGAGAGGCTGCCTAGCAATCAGCTGAACTGACAATACTGGGAAGAAATTGAAGCCTGGGGCTTCACTTGCATACTTGTCTTTTGCTTTACGTATTAAACTGGCTTTGTCTCAACAAATGAGTTTTCTCACTTTCACACCTCCAATTCTCCCCCCATCCCACAGGGAGGAGGAGGAGAGCAGGTGTGTGGGGCTGAGCTGCCAGCTGGGGTTAAACCACAGCACTCACTCTCAAATCAAAAAAGTGCAATTTCTTAAGAAATCAGAAGTTCTCCAAACTATGTTATTGCTTATTCAGTGTGTTGCTGCAAAGTCCTTTCATTTTAATTATATTCTTGTTAATATGCTTTTCATATCTAAGGGCTTAAAACTTCTGCCACTTAAATAAAAGATAGGTTGAATGGGATCAGCATCCAGGCATAATGTGGAATAACTGAACTCTGCATCTGGTTGAATCAGGGGCTCTACTGTGTCACACACTGACTGTAGTACACAGCGTGACTCCAAAACACTTATCTCCTTCATGAAAATATAAATTCTTTTTTAGCACAACGATTTGAGCATAAATGGCATTTAAAATTATTTCCATAAGTAGCAAAACATGTGGATATAAACCTTCTTCTGGGCACTTTCCAACCTAAGTGTTCAATTATCTAAGGCAGAGGAGAAAAAAGCCCTCATCATTCTCAGCAAAACAAATGCAGGTAACATATGAAAAAGGCAGAAAATGGCAGAAAACTTCACAGCACTATTTTCTCAAAGGACAATAAAAATCTACTGAAAGCTGCTAATCTAACCTCTACATAGCAGGGTAGGAATTCCAAAACCAAGACAAGCCAAAGAAGAAATACTGATGGAGGAATGAAGAACAGCCAGATCAAACAAAACAAACTTTCAAGTGGCATCTGAGAGCCTGATTCAAAACTCTATATATATACAATGGAGAAGTCCCCACTCAAACTAAGGCCTTAAGTGACAAAATTCACCCTTTTCAGCTCAGTTTTCTAATGAACATCTGGGGACTGACTCAGCAACATCCTCCAATCTGCCTTTCACTCAGGATAGGTCAGCACCAGGTTTTGGGGACTGCAATCCACCACCTTGCAATCCAAGAAGAATGTGAATCACTGCTAACCTAGGGCAAGAAACTCAGAACTAAACTACTTCCTTCTCAGCCTCTAACAACCAGCTACTCCAGCTCATAACCTGTCACATCCTGATAGTCCGCAAAGGGGCTTCTCAAACTGGCCTCAGCTCCTAGTTCCTAGCAAGAGAAGTAATTTCTACTTCCAGGCATTTTTTTCCTTTTGCTTTTCTAAGTATCCATGCAGCTACCACAAAGTCCAACTGTAATATGAAAAAGTATTTTAGTACTTTCAACAGAGACATCATTGTATTCCTTGGTTTATTACAGACAGTCCTGCAAGACATGTTTCTGCAATAATAACTATGGAACTTTAAAGCCCACTCCAACAAGACCTGGGCTTTCTCACAGACTTTCCTAGTAGTACTCCCACCCACCGAAGTCCTCAGCAGTGTCAGACAGTGGGTACTTGCCCTTGAAAGTCTTCAGCCATTCCTCATTTCTCATCTAATTGTTTAGAGTAAACCACACAGGAATTAGCCAGGTTGCTCTAATTAGCACCAACAGGAATGTTTTCTGTGAACATAACATCACATGCTGACCTCAAGTATACAGTAAAAACTCTGTTGACTTTAACAGAACAAGCTACATAAATTCTAAAAAGGTAAATTTCAGATTATGTCTTCCTCAGTAAAAGGCAGACAATCTTTGACCACTTCCATCTTGCATTTTATTTCATTGTGAACTAAATTAACTAGGTTATGAAAAGCTTAATATAAAGCATCTGTGATGTTGGAACTGTGCTAAAAGCTACAATATCTCATATAATGATTTATATGAAATCATTGGCAAAAATATAATCATATAATACCGGTAATTTTAACACAGATTTTTGTCTATTCCCTTCAAAATCACTGTTGCTTTTGGATTTACCCATATTAATACAATGCTTTGTCTAGCCCACATGAAAGCAAAGGAAACTGATTTCTGGTATGACTCCCTGTATGTATATCATGCTCAGAGTGCCATCCATACTGCCTTACCCTTTATTTGGGATGACCTGAAAAGGCTGGGCTTCCTGACTTGGCATCTGGAAATTCCTGTGGCCAACACAAACCTGTGGCTCCCACAAACTGTGATTAATACTCTCATGCTACCTTTTTTATTCCTAGTCAGTAAATAAACAACTCTCTGACAGCAGGAGGAAGCATCACCAGCCACATTTATTCAAGTGTGGTACCTGAGGCACAGAGAGGTAAAACAGAACTCAGCAGGGCTGGAACAGGATCTCCTGGTGCTGGTGCTATTCATTAGTCCCTACTGCCCCTGGCCATGCCTTTATTGTCTCTACCACAACTGAAACCATTTAATTAATTCCCACACACCTCTTTGTAATCAAGCTTGCATTTGAGTCATGGAGAACATTAAAAAATGGTGGAAAACAGCTCACTCAAAATCAGTCTTTTTTGTCTAAAAAGCCAGTATTAAAAGTGACCGTGGTTAAAGGAAAACAAGTTCTTTGTGGGTTGTGTCCCAGAAAGGGCGTGAATTTTAAGGAGGTACTATACTACCCTGTGGAAAGTATTTAGGTATTTGGCTCAAAAAACTGTGATTTTCCACCCCCCCTACCCTAGGCAGGGCTTGAGGCAAAAGCCCCACTTATTTTAATCCAGAGTAATCAAAGTTTCTTGAAACTGAGATTAGCTCAGTTGGTTAAAACTTGGTTGTAATAATGCCAAGGTCATGGGTTCAATTCCCTATGTGGGCCATCGACTTAAGAGTTGGACTCAATGATCCTTGTGTGTCCCCTCCAACTCCGAATAGTCTGTGATTCTGATTCTGTAAATACAGTCTGTGATTCTGATTCTGTCTTTGAAAAACAAAATGACTTCTGTGGAACCATTTAATCCTGCCTGTAGCAGCCCAGCAAACAATGACACAGCATTTCTAGGAGGTGAGTGAAGCAGCACAGTCTGACAGGGCACTGCCCTCCGAACTCTCTTGCCAGCTAAGTAAGTGATATGACAAACCAACCTGATGCACACAGGCTCTGACAAAGCTGTAGCTGGAAATGGTTGTGAAAGATGGGTGTAAAACAACAAATACATTACACTTGTGAGCCAGAATTACACAGACACGCTCGCTTTGTGTCAGGCTGTGCCAACAGTGGAGGAGATAAGGAAGTCAAATTTCCTTCTCACCGTATGGGGATGCAAGGCCAGGACACAGGTGAGGTCACCGTGTCAAACAGCACTTTCTTCCCTGAGCAGCTGACTCAACAAGCAAAACAGGCAACTTTGCCAGAACAGAAGATAAAATGAGATGCTATCTCGGTTCACTGTGTAAAACCAGTTCATTAGCAGAATCTTAAGAAAAGCGAGAACTACACTAGACTAACTTCCCATTATTTTCTATGGAAATAAAAGCATTTGCATGCTTTACTTAGTTCCTCCCTTTGCATTTATATCTCTTTTATGCAAATGAAAGTGCTGGGTCAAACAGGGTTATAATAGCCAAAGATTACAGGAGGTCACACAATTCCACAGGGTTTACCATGAATGAGTCTGACACCATACTCAACAGTACAAGGCACAAAGGGTACACACGGGAAAGGCACTATGCTAAGAAAAGCAACAGCTGTGAACTTTTTGGAAAGAAAATGTAAAACCAAACCAAAGATAAGGAAAAAGAAGGGCCATCAGATATAACTGGCCAAGTTAGGGGATGTTTCTGTGAGGAAAACCTACAATGTGACACCACATTCAAAAAAGGAAGTTACTGAAGAGTATGAATGTGGAAAAAATGAACAAGCACTGGAAAATAATTTTACAGGAAATGTGAAGGAGTTGACATACTACAAACTGGAAGGGAGTTGCATTGCAACAGGCAGGTACCAAAAACCAGCTACCAAAACCAGGCAAGACATCAAAGATAGAAAGAACATTCTCAGGAGACAGCAGTAGTATAATAAAACGAGAGTAAGTTATCACTTTGGCATAATGAGTAAGATGACACAGTGTATGATTTTAGCTGGTATGTGGTTGGCCTTCTACAAGAACAATCAAAACAATAACAAGACACCCTACCAAAGGAAGATGGATGTTGTCAACAAAGGAACAACTTTCAGACAGGAACAAATGGTGGAGTTTTATCTCCAAAGTTTTGAAAACAGAGAAACCATAAAAAAGGACTGGAAAAAGGAGACAAGTACCACACACTGCTGAGGGCCAAGCACCATTTCTGTTCACAGCAGAAATCAAGGGGATGGCATAACTCCTAACAAGAGTGGAGGAAGTTCATGGGCATTAAGCCACATCCAGCATTTGAGTCTACTCTAGAGTTCTATGACACATCTGTTATTGTTGCCTGAGCAGCTCACATGTAAATTACATGGTCAACACATTTCCAGGAAATACTGCAAAAGTAAAAATATTTGGGGCCTCATAACTCAGACACTCACCACACAAAAATGTCAATACAACTTAATCACCATTGGTGTTTGTACTCCAGCACAGAACAAGGACCACCAAAGTAGATCCCCTGTTATTTCACCTCACAATTATGCTGCATTTAGGGGCTCTCAGATAAGCCCTAAAACTGAGCAACAATTATTTAAATAGGACTTTGTTAATTTGCTTTTTAGAATGCAACCCAACTTTCATTCCAAGCCTACTGTAACTTTCCAGACCCACCAGTGAGCATGTGCTGCGTCCTGAGTGCCCAGCCCTGAAAGAAGCTGATCAACTTCAACTTACATCAAAGTCAACCTGAACTGAGATACAGCTGCACATAAAATCCAACTAGCATGAGAGTGTGGAAGAAAAATCCAGCAGTTGAGCTTATTCTAAGGTACAGTCCCACAGAAACAAACAAAAACTGAAATCCAGGCTATCTAAATTCTGAAATGTGTAAGTTTAGTCCCTCATTGCACAGCTTTGAATTTTGTCCCTAACCTTTTCTGCAGGAAAATGCCTGTTTATAACACAGGAAACTAAAGAGGTGTGGACATAAATTAACAAAAAAATCAGGAAAAGCACTCTCTTCTGAGTTATTTCCAATTTTCATACCTTTACATCCACAAAATGCCATAAAACTGCATGTGCAAAGGGCAATTGTTGAAGTAAACTGAAAGGTATTTGAAGATTGAGAACAACTTTTTTGAAAGCACACGCTAAGGACAAGAGAATGTATTTAATAGCTATGTTATGCATGCTGTATATAAGCATTTTATCCTAACATTTTTACTTTTTCCTGTGCTACCATTTTTCCTGCCAGTTTTGATCATTGCCAGCTTCCCACTTTTCATTTTTTTAAATATCATTAGATCTTAAGATTGAATTAATAACTAAATTTATTGTTGTCATTGACAAAATGATGGAAAGGTAGGAAAAAGTCCAGAGAGCAATTAAGAAATTTTTACAGCTACCAATGGCCCAATTTCTGCCTCCTACGCTACATAGAAGTTTGGATATACTTTGTCCAAGGGATGTATGTAGATATTAAAACACTCTTCTGCCTGTTATGACTAAGTGGGTTCATTTTAGATTGTTCATATTTTAGAGTCAGTTAAACAATGACCAATTAGCTCATTTGAGTTATGTTTTAAAGTATGTATCTCTATTCACATTTCTGTAATTTTTTTGGTTTTAATCTTCTATTTAATCTCTCCAACTGCATCCACAACTTCCCTTTTGTCCTTGATGGACATTAAAAACTTTGATGTGTTCCTCTGGGGAATGGACCTTGGGTTTGAGATCATAATCTATTCGTATGCAACTACCCCAGAAGCAAAGCTGCCTTGATGCTGAAATATAAACCTTGATGCCACAGTTTAAATCAGCCTTCCTGGAGAATTACTTTAAGATGCTACCAGTTATAGAACAGGCATCAGGGAGTAGCAATGTCTTAAACTGAAAAATCAAAGATAGAGCAGAGCACATAAACCAAAGCCCAAACAATATGTTCTTATAAGTCATTTAACCTAAATGAGTCAGATTCACAAGGCTGAAAAAGCTCATTGAGACGCAGGCTTTATTTCTGAGTATATTTTTGGCCAGAGGAACCAGGTTTGGGTATAACTCCCCAGCAGTTTACTCTGTCCCAGACTCTGTGCTACCACACCTGCATAGCTTTCAGTATCTGATTTAAAACTAAACCAGGTATTTCTAAATTGTAACATGGTAGTGACAGCATTAGGTAAGGGAACTGTTGGGGATTAACCCTAACTGGTGTCAGGTCACCACACTGTTCTCAAAGTACAAGGACAACTGGACTTTCTTGACAGTGGTTTGACAGTTTTCTTTTTTTTTCAGTCCTTCCCCTTAGGATCAAGGAAAATCCAGTGCTTCCAATGTCAGGCTTTTGACTCAGAGTGGAGGATTTTGTGTTGGTATAATTGAAAGACACAAGCAATATGGAGCGATAACAATAAGTCTATTTTCAGAGTTCTAAGTGTTATAAACTTCATCTCTGTATTTGCCAGCTCTTGCTGTGCCTCATGCAAATTCTTCTGCACAGAAATCTTTATTTGCCAAGTATCTAACAATTTCCATATGCATAATACAACTTAAAGTATTATATAATACCTTAAAGCTCCCGAGGTGTTTTAGTGTCAATGTTCACAAGTTATTGCATATATAAAAACACCTTTAAAAACAGTCCCCTTTCCCAAGGATTTGGTAAGCCTGAAAAGACTCCTTCAGTAGTAGATGCTCAATGAAGTACTACATCCTAAGAGTGCCTTTTTGTCTAGGCAGAACTACTGTTCAGTGCCAGATGTAAGCACAAGTTTATTTTCAGGTGTTCATTACTGCAAACCCATTATTTACCTTCTTCCATCAGATTTTATACACCCAGTCAGAGCACAGTAAATACCATGTCCAAGGAGGCTCTAAGGCTGAACTTCTGACTCTAATGAGATACAAAGACAGCTGAAACACAAATTTCCCCACTGCTGTCATGGGAAGATGCCTCAATCCTTGCAGATGGAAATTATCTCCATAGACCAGAGGGTCATTAGCTCCCATCTAACTCCAGGTCCTCAGCACAGGCTCCCTTCAGGCTGCAGTGTGCGCCAGAGACCCTTGCCCAGAACCATCCGCACTCCCCATGGCCGGGGTCCCACTCCCTGCATCCCCCTCCATGGCTGGGGTCCCACTCCCCACATCCCCCCATGGCCAGGGTCCCACCCCCTGCATCCCCCTCCATGGCTGGGGTCCCACTCCCCACATCCCCCCATG
This sequence comes from Sakesphorus luctuosus, assembly GCA_013396695.1. Taxonomy (NCBI): domain Eukaryota; kingdom Metazoa; phylum Chordata; class Aves; order Passeriformes; family Thamnophilidae; genus Sakesphorus; species Sakesphorus luctuosus. Next base: position 49,254 of record VWZD01007908.1, on the reverse strand, counting down.
GCCAGGGTCCCACTCCCCGCATCCCCCCGCTCTGGCCCCCAATCAAGGCAGCGAGGAGAGGCCAGGCAGGTGGCAGGGGCTGTGCCTGGGCAGGTAACCTGCACACGCGCTCGGCCCCGGTCCCCGCTGCTGGAGGCACAACAAAGTTGTCCTGAGCGCACGGAGCCCGGCAAGCAGCAAGGGAGGGAGTTCCAGCTCCGCCCTCCCGGGAGTTTCACCGGGAGACCGAGGCCAGGGATCCCCGGCCGCTCCCGGCCCCGCCGCGCTCGGAGCCCACCAGGTTGCGAGGCGCTCCCGGGCAGGTGCCTGCCCGCCTACCTGCTGGGCGCCGCCGGTCCCGGGGCGCGCCGCCGGGCGCCTGGCGCACCGCCTGGCTCTTCCGCAGGGCGCTGCCCATGGCGCGGCCGGGATGCGCCGGGATGTGATGGATGTGATGGATGGGATGGGGTGGGATCGGCCAGACGGGATCGGGCCCCGCGCAGCCCCCCCCGCCCCGCAGCGCCCCCTGGCGGCCGCGGTGTGACGGCGCGGGCTGGGCCGGGCGGGGCTGGCGCGCCCCCTGGCGGCGGGATGGGCCCTCCCGGAGCTGTCCCTCCGGCTGTGGTGGGGACGGATGGGCGTCCGGGACGTGTTTTTCCTCACAATTAAGGGCTTATGCTTAGAAAAGACACTGTAATTGGAAGGTTAACTTTGAGAAGCAGGAGGTCTGAGGAGGTTTATCACAGTGCTCCCGTCCAGGTTCGAGACCTTTTTTGGCACCGTTATCACTCAGTGCTGCCCAGGCAGCGGTCCCACCATGGTGACTTTCAAACACATATGTGGCAAGAGGAGCACCTGCCAAGGACTTCTGGCATCAGCCAAGCAGCTGGACAGGGCAAGAGGAAAGCCATGACCCTATAAACCACAACTGAACCCACACACAAACGTCTGCTGCTATTGTTGGTCCAGTTTGAGCTTTCTTCATTATCAGTCCAATCTGAGGTTCCTTCACTATCAGTCCAGTTTGAGGTTTCTTCACTCCACGTGAAAAGAAGCATGTGAGTTGTTACACCAAATATGGCAATTTACCTGATTGGCATTCTTGCTTACGGAAAACGTTGACATCTGTTTGAAAAAGGTTTCAAGAAGATGCAAACCCAGCCATTGATGCTGTTGTTGGATGAATCTTCTTTTCAGTTGCTGGGCTGATTGACTACCACACTCTCTATTTCAGATTGACTGCTGGGCTCTGTGGCTGAACAAGTGTGAAGGATGTTGTGATGCCAACACACAGTAAATGAATGCTGTAGACTGAGGAGCATTTAAAATCAGTGACCATTGGCTTAATATGTCATCCTGCATAAGTCCTAAGTGTCCCCCAGTGCAGAATGTAAATGTCATGTCCATTTATCCTACAACCCCTTCAGAGCTGTGATTATCTTACTAACACTTTCAGTGGAAGACCCCAACCATGTCAGCTGTCAGTACTCTGCCACAAAACTAATAGTAAGCAACATCAAAGGACCAAAAGAATGGGCAAAAAGAGAACAGGATAATAATTTTGAGTCTTGATGTTTAAGAGGCATTGCCTTCCCATCCTCAGCTTTTTCCACAGAGGATCTAATCAATTCTTATTTGTATTCCTGTATTACCCTTCTACACTGCAATGATATCTCCAGTGTCAGCTGGGGTTTCAAATACCAAAGAAAATACAACTAAACTTATGACTGTTAAATGAAAAAAAGTCTCTGAACTTGCTGTGGGAATGACCACTATCATTTTAGAAATTATGTCTTCAATATAAGTATCTATATCAGCAAAAATATTATGATAATAAGGATAATAATTGTTATGGGCATTTAGGGATTATTACTGCTTCAAAAATATAGTTATTAAAATAATTTGCTGAACAAGCTTAGGGAAAGAACTCTATTTCACCAAACCCCATCTCAATATTTTCATTAAATGAGAACTAGCTGGCAATTCAGCCAATTTGAGGAAAAAATCAAATTTAAAAAACCACCTTAGAGTGCTGTTACTCATTCACAGTGTTTCATTTTGCTCCTTCTTTTGCAATTATGTTCTGATCATATTTCCTTTTATTAAGGAAAGAAAAAGGTCTTACACAGCTGTGGTGAAGATCCACTGAAGTAATGGAAAATATGAAGTTCCATATTTGAGATGTTTCATAAGTTTGCAAACCAGTGCATGAAAAAATCAGAATTATCCAGGGTCACTTAGAATCAAGGAGTCTCACTGCAGAACAGAATCTTGATGCTGCACCCAAAGACTAGCACACATTTTCACCTCCTTTACCCCACTCCTCCAATAGGTTGGTTCTTCCTACAGTATTACTCTTACACAAGTTGTTACAACCTCAAAACACTGCCCTCAGGCCATTCAAAGTACAGCTGGAGAATTCATGTTTCTTAACTCTTATTTTAGTCAGACTAGTACTGATCTTGGCCTCTTAAATGATAACTCCTCTTTTATTTTTTTCCATAGGCTTCATGCTTTCTCCTGAATCACAGTCTGTGATTAACTCCAAGGTCCTCTTTTGGCTGATTTATTATCTTGTCATATCATCATTTCTTGAGTTTTACCTACTTCTTTATGTCCTTCTCCACACAGGTATTTTGTTTACTCTCACAGTGTTACTCAAGTTAAATATTTTTTTCTGGGCACATCCAAAAAGTATCTGCCCTCTTTCTAATTTTGCCTGGAAATTACACTTTTTATGAGGCTTAAGAAAAGCTGAATACATTAATTTATCTTTTAATTTATTCTTGGCTGACTGAACTGCACACTTACAGTGCTGGAGCCCTGAAATACAAGCAGAATAGGACGACAAGAATAATAGAAAGCGGAAGGAAAAGGATGGATCAAAAAATGCACCAAGTCCAGTTATTGAGAATTTGATCTGATGCATTGTCCACATTACATATGTTTTTTTCAGTCTTTGCCTTTTTCTCACTATTTAGACTCTTTGGGAGAGAGGCTGTATCTTCCTCTCACTTTAGAAAATACTTGATTTTTCCATTTTGACTTCTGTCCTCCTCATAAATAACCTTCATGCTGTCCTTCTCCAGTCATAAAGACACACATAGGAGAGCAGCCTTTAGGATCATACACTCGAAGGACACCCTGGGTACTGTAGTATCTCCCTGACACAGATACCAACTGAAACTCCTCCTGAAGGTCAGAGGAAAGTCTGTGTACTGAAGTCACAGGTAGACTGAAACCTTCTTTCAGTTTATTACCGAAGCACAGATTTAAATCTGCTTTGGGTGGTGCCAAGCAATAGGACAAAAGAAAATGGGCAGAAATTCATGCACAGGAAGCTCCATCCAAGCATGAGAAAAACTTTACTATGCAGGTAACTGAGCACTGGAACAGGTTGCCCAGAGACATTGTGGAGTCTCCCCTACTGGAGACATTCAAGAACCATCTGGACACAATCCAGTGCTTTGTGCTCTGGGATGACCTTGCTTAAGCAGCGAGGTTGGACCAGGTGACCCACTGTGGTCCCTTCCAACCTTATCCATTCTATGATTCTGCAGGTTTGTCTGTTTTTCTGTTAGTTCTACCTACATGACAATTTAGTGCAGATCTTCAGAACTGCTTTGTTAAGAAGCAGAACAGCAAGTATTGTCTCATTAGAAATAATACTTGTGAAAGTCCTGAAAATCTGTCATGTAAATCCTGTTTTCAATATTGGAGTATTATAAGGCATAGACTGCATAAGACACCACTGTTGGGTTAAGAGATCGCCAATGATAAATTCAACTAATGTATAAAAAGGCCATAAAATATTGGAAGGACTAATAAAAACAGTAATTATGGTAAGATATGCACAAAACATAAGGTGTTTTGCTCTATCTTAAACACTCGATAAAGACATTTTGTAGCAAATGTATTTGGTGCATGAGTGCTGATGAAGAATCGGTGACAGAGCTGTGATTATCTAAATGGTGCATCAATGGGACCAGTTCCTCAGTTATTTCTGAGATAATTGATTCCCAGCTCCCTTTGACTAGTATAACAGTGATCATTAAAATAATATTAGAATTTCTGTTCCCACAAAGATTTCTATATATGCCTTCTCTGTATAAACTGGGAGGAAAGCTGTCTCAGTAAATGAAGAGCCCACAGTGCCACCTTCTTATAAAGTATAGAATTCCTGGTGCTGAATGTAAAATCATCTACTGACACAGTCCTTGCATTTTCAGAATATTAATGTAACTGAAATACCACTGGTCCTTTTTTAAGCTTAGATTCATTCTCTTACCTTGGATCAGCCACCTCAAAATCTGGCCTCTTTTACAAGCTCTGGATCTAAGCTCCTTCCGTAGCCAACAGAGGCGTGTCCAGAGAGTAACTCATCCTTCTGAAGACAGGTGCTTCTATAGCATGATCCTCTCCCTAGTCCTAAGTTTGCACAAATTCAAGTGAAATTCCAGTTTTCATGTTTAAGCTGACAGAAGAAATCTGTCTCTGCCTACACTACAAATGTGACAGTGCCAGTCAATATGTCAGTGACAGTTAAGGGGCACTGCTAAGATCCTCCCAGGGCAACAGATTCTAAGGGAACTCTTTCGGTTTTGTGATGCTGCTCACACAATGGTAATGTACACAGGCCTTTGAATCAGTGCAGTTTGGGATCCCATATCTACAGGAAGGACACAACAAATACTCACAAGTGCCACAGCCTCTGGAGACTTCTGCCGCTTCTAGGAAAGTCCTAAATTCCTACATTCATGCTGTCCTGGTTTTGGCTAAGACTGAGTTAATATTCTCCCTAGTAGCTGGCACAGTGCTGTGTTTTAGATTTAGTATGAGAATAATGTTGGTAACACACTGATGTTTTAGTTGTTGCTAAGTAGTGTTTACTCTAAATCAAGGAGATTCCTGCTTCTCATGCTTTGCCTGCAAGCGGGTACACAGGAGGCTGGTGGGAGCACACAGCCAGGACAGCTGATACGAACTTGCCAAAGAGATAATCTGTATCATACAACATTATGTTCAGGAAATAAACTGAGGGGAGTTGTCCAGGAGCTGCCAGTTGCTGCTTGGGGCCAGGCTGAGCATCAGTCAGCAGGTGGTGAGCAACTATGTTGTGCATCACTTTTTTTTCTTGAGTTTTGTTCCTCGCTCTCCTTTTCATTACTCTTGGTAGTAGTAGTAGTAGTAACAGTATCATAGAATTTTATTTCAATCATTCAACTGCTTTTATGTCAATCAATGAGGTTTACTTTTTTGTTATGGCTCTGCCCTCTGCTGAGGTGGTGGGATTGAACAAGCAGCTATATGGTACTTGTTGGGGTTAAACCAAAAGGAAGTGATCAAACAAACCTATTACCATCTTGCAATTCAACCATATGAACCCAATGTGAGCATATGGGCTTTATGAAGAGAAATTTTCATGATACAGCCCAAAACTTAGTTCTGTAGCCCTTCAGAGTCCCTACTCCATAAGTCCACTATGTCAGGTCTAACAGCTTCAGGGCTTTCGTAACTGTACTTCTGTCATCAGAACTGCACAGGGCAATAGTCCACATTTCCTCACTCCCCATCTTCATCTGACCTGCCTTCTGCGCTCCCTCTGCAGCACCCAAAACAGGGCTGCAATGGAACCCAGATTCCCCACCCCTGGGAGAGGTAGAGTTTCACTGCATAGCCATTAAGGAGCTTGTCCTCCTGTACAGTATAATTAAATAAGACATCTTTCACCATACTTGTGCTACTAAGAAATTTCAATCCCACATGTAGCTGATAATAGGTAGAAAATCCAAAACATATCCACAGAATGCAGCTGAATGCCGATGATATCAAACAAACCCATGTGAATGACACTTGGGAAATGTGTAATAAATTTAGCTAGTAAAAATTAAAGTTTTACCAGAGCTACTTGGCTTTTCCATTTTATACTTTATATTACTTGTCATAAGGTTTGAAAAAGCTAAATTATTTCATCCTTTGCTGTTTAAAATGAGCACTGATTTGGTTTTCTCCTGTATTTTGAAAAGAGCCAAACCCAATGCAGATGATTTTATCCAGGAGGCTGTAACAGCGCAGTTGCAAAGGAAGCTCTTCTCAGATTGCACCTCAAAACCATGTCATTGCTTTGTTGAAAACAAAGCAGAGGCGATATTGTTATAGTTTCACCTCCACCTGTTGCTGTCTTGAACATGTTAGAGGCTTCTGCCAAAATCTCTTCTAGTCCTTCAAATGAGCCTGTCTGGACCGTCATCTTGCACGTGTACTTTGAAGTTCCTTGTTGCTTTTGTGGAATGTTTGTTCTTGATGTTTTAAACGTGTTTTAACATACGAATTACCTGATTACAAGTCAGTTCTGCTCCAGGTATGTTTCAATGAGATTGCTTCCAGCCACATTTAACCCCACTGTGTTCAGATTTACCAGCACAGCTCAACTTCCAGTGATATATTTAGATCTACTTGCTTGACTACCTGTTCCACTGGTGAAAAACAGTAAGTTGTTTTTTCTTTTATCTAAAGTAACAAGACTTAGGCATTTATGTATTGCCTATCTGTCTTACCTCCCCCAACAACTTTTGAAACAGTGGTCAATTTTAATCAGGTTTACTTATTGGAATATGTCTCAACATGCTACATTTCTGTACAGCCTGTGAAAGAAAGGCTGAAAGTTGAGCAGTAGTGAGGAAAAGACTCAAAAAGGAGTTCAGATCTTCCTAGGGACTGCATACAGGAGCTTGGTCTCAAGAAGCCCTCAGGAAATGGCTTCACTTGTCATTTCTTACCTCTGGTACTCTTACCTCTCCTGCTTTCCCAGTACCTAAGCCATTCACAGTTCAACTCAAGGTAAGAACCTAATACTGCTACTGATTCAGCACATGGGGAATTGAGGCACAGTATGATTGAAATTCAGATTTTCCCAGGTATTTAAGGACCTCTCAACTGAAATCTGATGGCTTGGATTTAGAGTCATTTGCCCAAGGTCATACAAGACGCATGCAGTAGGCCTGGGAATCAAATCCAAGCTTGCACCTTGCTCTTCGGACCATACTTCCTAAGTGGGATGTAGTAATTTCAGAATTGCACCTGCCCAGCCCCCCCTTTGGCTGGATACCAGTCTGCTGTGAATAAACACATCCTTTGGCCCTCGTGGTGTGAGTGCCAAAGCTCTTACAGCTCTGCCTCTCAGGTGCCCTGTCACAGTGCAGACCCTGTTCATGACTCCTCTTCACAGCTCTGGGACTGCACAGCACAAAGGCCACCTGAGCACCCACTTCCTTCCAAGTGTAGTAGAAATTTTACTGTTAAAGGGGAAATACTATCTAAAAGGAAGGCACACTTAGGTAGCCAAAGAATTTTCAACACAGCAGTGAGCTACTGATCCTTGGAAAAATAAAAATATGTCGAACTTCATTTAACTCCATCTGATTTATCCTACTGTGATTTGGTTAATTACCTGTAGATAAATTCTCCTGGATTTCCACATTCAATCTTTTTCATATAGCATTGTTTGGCTCTGTAGCAGCTTCCAAGTATCTTTTAATTAGAATTGTCTAATACAAATAAGAACTCTAATCTACAAATAAAGAAAAAAAAACAAAAACAAAATATCAAGCATTAGGAAGATCATTATTAAGAATGAATGTAAATTCCTGAAGCACCGTGGAGTTCCTGGTTTTAGGACAGACCTATTTCCAATCTGTTACATGAAGAATTTCACAGTTTTGAGAATCTTAGAGGAACAATCCCCAACCCAAATCCCCCACCTTCTGCCCCAAATCCAGTGCTATTCCCACAAAGATTTTAATTTCTCATTTCAAACACATGCTTTTCCAGATCACAGAGGCCAGAGCACAAGTAAGACACATTCTGGAGCAATCTGATATATCTCTTCTGGCTTAAAGAAGCATACCTGCTCACTTTTGACAGCTTTCTTAGCTAACACCTACTAAAAAAAACCCCAGAAGATATCTGAAGATTTTGATTTCCTTACTGAAAATTTCAGACACAAAATTACAACCTCAGGAAACAGATTGCGACTTCATGAAATATGGAGTTTGAGATTATAGTTAGCATAGGAATAAAATAATAATTCAATTAAAGGCTGCATGATATATGTGTGACAAAAATTGCTATTCATGGAGGAACACAAAATAAAATGTATGTGAAGGGAAATCCTTCCTTGGACTCCTTGACTCCAGCTGGCTGACAAGTTTAACCACTGAGTGCTGTTCTGTCACCAGCAACAGTGAACACTTGTTCCCACTATGCTATCCTAAAGAAAAGTGCTGAGTAAAATAAGTGGATAAGTAGTTTTTCCATCAACACAACATGGACAAATATCAGCAAAAACACCACAGGAGAAACAATGTTTTTGTTTCAATCTTGAAAAAAACCACAGTAGAAAGATTTGAGGGCTGTGTTATCAAGGAGATTCAGAATACCGATTAGTGGCTCCAAAAAAGGGCACTGTCTGCTCTGTACCCTGGAGACCCTGCACACTGGTCAGTGTTCCATCTTTCCACTCACTCGTGAAACTCTGGGTTGACATGACAGAATCCATCCGAAGATCTTAAGACTGCACAGCAAGATGAATAGTATTGTCATGGTATTGTATTTAGTGAACACAAACTACAAAATAGATTAAAGGGAAAATGCATTCCCTAAGGTCTCAAACTTCATGAATGTTCTTGTATTACTTGAAATCTTCTGGGCATTTAAAAAAAAAGTAACTAATTACTGCCTATAGTGCCCAGGAGGCAGAATCAAGCTGTGTAATAGCATTTGCAGTAAAAACCTGTGGCTATGAAAAATTCTCACTTAAGCTCCTAACTCAAAAATCTGAATATATGGACATTTTGAAGGAATCTAAATCTTTTTTATATATTGAGACATATGAAACTAATGTTGTTATGTGAAACCATGTGGACATGTGTAAAGTTTATTGGGTTTTGCTTTGTTTAAATCCAAATACCAGAAGAAAGCGAGGAGTGTACTGTATTATCAGATATTAACCAGAGGAGGATGCTGGCAGAGGCTGCTGTGAAACACAAGTTTCATACTAGTTTAGTTAAAATACTTAAGAACCTCACATAATGAAGAATGACTACAGGTTATTAAGAACTGCACAAAACAAAAATATTCTTGTTACCTCCATTGTGGAGATTGCACATACATGTGTTGATAGCAGATGTATGGAATGTCTTTGGCTGCCTTCACCTAGGAGGAAAATCATTCCAGTTCTAGTAAATGGCAGGACTGGTGGATTATGAAGTGTTTCATATAAATGTTTCATTACAGAGGTTTATGAATCTCAGTAGAGAAGTCAACCCAACTATCATCTTCACTCAGCAGCCTGTATTTCTTCATAAAAAAGCCTAAAAGTGGAAGGAAAATGTGTGGTTTAGGCCCTGTGTCACCAGAGGGAAACGATTGTTTCAGGTTTGCAGTGAAATTTTACTTCTGTAGAGGGAAGGGGTAACACAGACAAACAGATCCACCCAAGGTTCTCTTCCACCAAATGGTTGGTTAGACCGGGTGCCCATGAGCCCTCTTCCTCCTTTATCGACCTGCTCCTCTTCATCAGCCACTTCTTTCTCAGGCTGTGCAAAAGGTAGGAAGGCACTGGGGGATGTAACTTGTTCTCGTGTCAACAGATGAAGCTTGACACAGGTGTAGTGGGATAGGTTGGATTAGAGCTGAGGAACCTCTATAAAAACATTGCTTGCCCTCCTGACAGCAGGTGCCATCTGCTGAGGTGATGGGGGACAAGGACAGAGACAAGGTGAGCGGGGCACAGCCTGGAAAGCCACTCTCTCCCCTGGGCAGTAAGAAGGACTGGGGGAGTGGAGCATCTCTCTTATGAGGAGAGTCTGGGGAAGTTGGGCCTGTTCAGCCTCGAAGAGAGATGACTGAGAAGGGACCTCATGAATGTGTGTCAGTATCTGAAGGCAGGGTGTCAGGAGGATGGAGCCAGGCTCCTGTCAGTGGTGCCAAGCAACAGGAGAAGAGGCAACAGGCAGAAACTGGTACACAGGAGGTTCCACCTGAACATGAGGAAGAGCTTCTTTGCTGTGCAGGTGACCGTGTACTGGAAGAGGTTGCCCAGAGAGGTTTTGGGGTGTTCCTTAGTAGAAGTGTTCCAGAACCACTTGGACACAATCCCGTGCCTTGTGCTCTGGGGTGACCCTGCGTGAGGCTGGACCAGAACACCCACAGTGATCCCTTCCAACCTGTCCGGCTCTGTGCCTGCCATACCACGGCCCAGGGAATCGCTGGCGTGCCCACAGCCCGTGCTGCACAAGCACAGCCAGCCCCGCGGGACCGAGCCTTTCCTTGGGGCCAGCCCTGCGGCACCGACCCTTTCGGTGGGCACAGCCCCGCGGCACCGACCCTTTCGGTGGGCACAGCCCCGAGCGGCCGCGGGGGAGGCGGGCCCGGCGCCCCCGGCCCGGCGCGGCTCCGGCTCCGGCTCCGCTCCATAAAGGAGGCGGGCGGGAGGCCCGGCGGGAGGGAGCGCGCTGAGGGAAGAGCGGCGCGAGTGGCGGGGAGGCGGCGCGGAGGGAGGGCAGGCCGGCTGCGGGAAGCGAGGCTCCGCGCTGGGACTGGTTCCTTCGCAGCCATTTTCCGTCCAACCAAACAGCCGATTTGCGGAGGGAGCCAACCAGGGCCGCACTGGAGGTTTGTGCCTGGCTCCGGCCAATGATTGGTAACCGGTTCCACTGCAGGCTCGAATGAAATGTCCGTCTCCCTCCCCGGGCCCCGG
>VWZD01007908.1:0-38355 GCA_013396695.1 Sakesphorus luctuosus | reverse complement strand
GGCTTTGTGGTGGCCGAGCCGAGGGTGCTCCGCGCTCTTTGTGTCTGCCCGGCCGAGCCCACCTCCCTCGCCGCGGGAGCGAGGGGAGCGACCCCCACCACGCCCCCGGCCCCAGCCGGGCAGGCAACGGGGCGACAGCGGCCTCGCCTCCCGGTCCCCCCCGCGCCGTTGTCGGGACAAATTTCCTGGAAGGTTTGGCGGTGTTTTGCAGGGATGAGGAGCGGAGGGCGAGGCCCCGGGATGTGGTGCCAGTCCCCGGCTGGCGGTGCGGGCGGGAACACGGGCCAGGGCTGGGCAGTGCGGGCCCTGCGCCCCGCAGGTGCGGCCGGCGCGGAGGCACCGCCAAGGTGACCAACAATAAAGTTGCTGATTAACTGCGCGCTCGTCGTCTTGTTCGATTTGTAAACAAGGGATTACCACAGACGACTTCGGTATTGAACACATGCGAGCCGGGTGCCAGGAGGGCGCGGGGCTGTTGGTGGAGGTGGGAAGGTCCCTCTCCCCACCCCGCCCTGGCGCTGGCTGCGTTTGCATCAGTGAAGGGCAAGAAACCGGAAAATGGGATCGATCGGCTGGCACAGACACAGCCGGGTGGCATCGGTGCTTGTCCTGTAACACATGGCAGGCATGGGAGAAACGGGACCCTGCCATTATCAGTGTCCACACAACTCGTGTGTTCGGCAGGTGGTTTTGGGCAGACCTGTGTGTGTCAGCCACTGTTGTGTCTCCAGAAATTATGTAGTTGGTGTAAGTTATTCACAGACAATCATACTGGAAGACAAATTTCAGGTGTCGTAGTAATGCTTGTGCACCTAAGATGCACTGGTTAAGGAAACCTTCGTGGATCCTGCTGCAATACAGCAGCAGTAGAAAGTCATCAACTAGCTTTACCAATTTCTTCAAGGCTTAACCAAAAAGATTTTGTTCTGCAAAGAACTGTCATGTAAAACATACCTTCTGTACTTGAATTGCTTTTGGGAGAGCAGAATCATGGATAACAATGACCCCAACATTTCTAGGCAGTGAGAAACATAGAAACCTGGATTACAGCCTTTGAATGGATTCTGTTACGTGTAGTAACCTCTGCTTATTATCCTGATAGGTGGAAGTTATTGCCAAATAATTTTAAAAAATTGCAGCTTTCTCAAAAGAAGCTCTGGCAAAATGGTAGCAAAAAGGAAAATGGCAGAAGCCACTTTGGGCATTATTCATAGTCTGGCTTTAATTGGCTTGCAGGAATGTAGAAATGGTGTTTCTGCATAATAATTAGCATAATGTTCCTAAACGGTAAGCTAGTGATTGCTTTCTTTTTCCCTTTGGTTTTGTGGCCTGTGACAGTTACAATGTTAAGGGAGGATCCATCTGTAATTCTCTGGGACACCCAGGATGGCTCAGCCTGAATCATGAGGTCTGTGTGAATTGCTTGCATGATTATACGTGGTCTTGGCAGGTAGCATTTACAGCTATATTTGAGAGAAATTAAGAGCACTTTACACTTCATTATTTGATAGTTACAGTAGTTTGAAGCTTAACTTATTTGTGGTGATAACTACATGAAGGATGGCAATGTTCAAATACTGAACAAAGAAGATTGTGAAGATACATTAAACACTGAGCATTAAGTCTGATACCTTCTTTTGTTGACATCTACAAAAATGTTTGCAAGGCTCTTCCTTTGATGCTTTCAAATGCAGATCTCTGATGTCCCTCCACCTTTAAAATTTTGCTTAGAAAGACATTTGACTGTTGGTACTGAGTTTTGCAATAGTACTTCAGAGAAACACAGTATTTGGAAATCCATGTTTGAGTGGCAGGATGCTTGTAAAAAAGTGCAAAACGTGACTGTATATATGCATACTAAACAATAGAGGTGAATAACAGTAGAATAAAAGAAAGGGTCAGCAAATTCAGTGATTTTGGCTGAAAATATTGTAAGCTTTGTAAAACTCTCCTCCCTTTGCTTGAGAGGTAAAAGCTTCCTTAGCACACTTAAGGCACTACTACAATGAAGGCAAAACATAACCAACTTACAAATGTTATCAAACTTGAAAAAGGCACTATTTATGGATTGCTGATTTAGTAAATAGAACAGCTTAGTGTCTCATTAAAAATGGCAGAAAAGTATCAAAAACTGAATACTGGAGGTAATGGGGGATTTCAGTCAGGTTGCAGGGTGAAGGAGGTGCTGATGCAGTCTGTTCAGCACTGCTGTTCTCTTCCAGCTTCTGCAAAAGCAAAAAACTGCCTCTGTTCCTCTGTTTTTATTTTCCCCTCCAGCTTCTTTCTTCTACTGCCAAAAAAGAGAATGCATGGAAACTCAGTTTCTCCTGCTTGCTCAGGACCGCTGATCCACTCCTACTTGATAGGAAAATACATGTGGTGTTAGTCCACCCATATTTATTGGAGCTAACTGTGCTCGTGGGTTGTGGTCCAGGGGAAGGAGCTGGTACCGCAGAGATGCTGATGAGCCTCAGTGTTCCTGTCGGGTCCTCAGCATCAGTCTGCTTCTCCTAATGTCATTCTGCTGTGGGGGAAAACACTGAATTTGAGAGATTAGAGAAGCCTGAGATGGAGAGAAAGAGAGAGCAGCATCTATTTGTGTTCTAGTCATGTGCTAAGGGGTTTTAACTTTGTGTTTGTGTATCTACTGGAACTATGGCCCGTGAATGCATTCACCAGTTGGTGTTTCCTGCTACAGGAGACCCTCCTAGGTGAGAATTCAGTGAGGAATTAGGTTCCCCAGAAGTCACTGAAAAAGAAAAGAAAATTAAATTTGTATTTTCAGTTGTAAAAAGTTTCTTTTTAGCAGGTGGGAGTTCAGAAAGCTCAAACAAAACTTTGTATCTCTGCTGTTGAGTACTGCTTCACATCTTTCCATCTCTTGTGATAAGGTGTGGCATCCACAATGACTGATGTGGTTACTAATTACAGCTTTAGTTATCATTTCTGTCCTGCGCTTCAATTCACTGCATATAATTTCTGCTGCCCCACTCGTAGGGTAGCAGTTTGGGGAGACAGAGTGAATAAATACCACATGAAGTACTTAAATCACAAGAGGCCTTTGGTTTCCCTTCAGGAGATCAGTTTTGCAAATCATTGCCAGATAACTTCCCCATTCTGAAGAGAAATTCTTGGGGTTTCGATCTTTTTTCTTTTTTTTTTCCTTTATACTGATCTAAGCTTGAGTCATCTCATTGCTAAGAGGTCTGGGCTTGCATTCTTTTTCAGTTATCATTCAGCTGAGCCACTGATACTGGTCTCTTAAGAGAGCTTGTAAGATTAAACAGGATGCAAGATTTGCTTTGAGATACTGCGGTTTATTAGTTTAGTATAAACATATTATAGGAACAGTCTGAGTTGTGGGCAGCTACAGGAGCATATTTTTTTAAGCATCCTTCAGAATATTTATACCAGATGTCAGCCTAAACCTCTGTGTTCATCCACTTGCATCTTATCACTGAATTTTCCTTGATGTCTGAAATGTTTTTCTTTTAACTTATTTCTCAGGTTAATTAAGTATGTGCTGCCAAACCGAGGTGTTGGGAGCCTCCTCCTCCCTTGTGCAGTTCAGCAGCCACACAGGTGTAGGAAACGCTCTTGTGTTAAGAAGGGCAATGTCTGTGTGCTGAAACTGCCATGCAAATGGGACTTACAGTCTGCAAATGTACTTTTTTTTGAAGCAAGTTGTAACGATTCCAGGGGCAAAATTGCTGAGAGGGGAGTTCTTGTCCATCTGAACCTTTTAGGATTAGATCTCCCAGGGGATCTCCTGTCGTGAAATTTATCTACTGCCATCCAAAGTAGCTCTTAGTGCCGTAAGAACTGTTGTCCTTTTATTCTGCCAGTGACTGCAGTTAGTGTGGGCAGGGTGTTGTTTCTGTGCTACACTGGACTGCTGCTTCTCTAGGGTAACTTCAGGGATACAAAATTTAGTTTGTTTTGTGGTTTTGGAGGAGTTTATTTGGGTGTTTGTTTGTTTAAAGGCAGGGGACTAATTAGCAACAGCGTTTTGAGAGTAGTGTCTTCTCATTTTCTGTGTCCTGTTGTGTGTACTACAGTCCTTGTGCTGAGCTTGACCATCAGGTAATGTGGTGATTGACTTGAGTTTTGAACACGTGAAATTAAAACTATGGTACATGAGCATGTAACTGTGTTGATTATGAGATTACCAGGATAGCAGTGGCCACCGTTTTCTGCAAGGTCATGTTTGTGTCATCCATCAGGCTCAAAGAAATACTAGTAGGGTGACTAGGTGGTATATTAATTACAGTTGCTATATTCAGATGCCTAGGTCTAGATTTGAATTAAATGACAAATGTGACTGTAGTTCTTCCATCAACTTCCTTAAATTGAACTGCTGTGCAGAGATGCTGCTCATTTTCTCACTGTGAGGCCAGACAAGCTGTGGAGGGGGTTCATGAGGCAGCTGGGCAGGCTCTGTCTGGGTGATCTTGGAGATGGATAAAGCTCTGGGTGATCTGCTCTGAGCTTGGAGCTGACACTGCTTTGAACAGGGGCTGAAGTAGCGAGACCTCCCGAGGCCCCTTCCAACCTGAATTATCCTGTGATCCTGGATTAGGGCCTGGTTATGCAGAAGGGTGTTGTGTTGTCCGTAATCTCCTGTCCCAGGGTTGTCCTGGCAGCTAAAAATCTTTCTTAAAGTAATACTGACAGAAGTAATTTCAATTGATATTAAGCTGTCAGTGCCTGTTTTCTTTATCTGAGTCAGATCTGCTTTTTTCTGTTGCAAGCCTTTTCCTGTCAGTTTTGCTAATCAGTATTTTAGATTCATGATGTTGATAGATGTCCACACCGATTCCCACTAATGGTGAAATAACACATACTGTAAGTAAATCTGTAAATATGCACACATAGAAGAATAGAAGCAAAGATTGTGCCTTGAGGATACGTTAGTCTAATATGGCCAAAACTGTCTGCAGATGCAGCGGAGGTTTAAAAGAGATTCAAGCAGAAATTGTCTTTTGAAGGTGAGCTGGGCTAACGAAAGCAAGATGGTTTCTTGAATAATATTGATGGGTCTTGGCAATAAAGATTCAGATGGGGTTATCCACAGGAAGGGGGAGCAGAAACCAGGGAATTATGACATCACTGCAGAAATTTGAAGAATATTGCAATCATGGAGGGTGGAAATGTTTTAGAAGATATATTTCATAGGAGACTGAAAAAGAAGGGGAAAAGAAAGATCAAGGTATTTAAAATGGTCGTGGGGCTGAGTAAGCTTAATGTTTAAAGATTGAGATCCTGTATTAAGTTCTAGTAGGGATCAGAGAGCCGAAACTTAGAACAAGACTGCCAGAAAATCCTAAATTAATTTTGGAGGTGGCTTTTGGGATTTACAAGACGGCAGAATATTAATTGTTTCAAATTACAGAAGGAAGAGAGAGAGAGAGAACTCTCTTAACGATGTGCGATGTCAGTTTTGGTAATCTTGATGTGCAGAACTGTGGTATCCTTGCATTGTTATTACAGTGAGCTGAGTAAGCAAACTGCAGACCCTTTGGAAAATTGAAAAGCAAAGTTAAATCTCCCAACAAAGGGTCTGCAGAACGCAGACAAAGTGAATTTATGTGAAAGTTGGCACGTAGAAGGCTAATGCCTAAAACACTCCCCTTCCTTTGGGCAGAGCTGCAGTGTAAGGAGTAGAACTGTTTTTCAAAAGCCTATCGAAAGGGACCGGTAGGTCTTTAAAAAAGTGTGTGTAATGCTCTGCAATGAAGAAGAGGTGGAAGGGTTGTTTTTTCTCTTGAGCAGCTCCTAAGGCTACATC
The DNA here is from genome assembly GCA_013396695.1 of Sakesphorus luctuosus. Classification (NCBI taxonomy): domain Eukaryota; kingdom Metazoa; phylum Chordata; class Aves; order Passeriformes; family Thamnophilidae; genus Sakesphorus; species Sakesphorus luctuosus. The sequence goes on along the minus strand of VWZD01007908.1, from coordinate 32,567 downwards.
CAGCTGTTGTAGTATTGCCTGGAATGAGCAGGGCTCGGGTTACTTGTGCATCTGTGACCAAGTGTAACACCGGATGTTGCCTGAAGGTTTGAAAGCAAAACTCAGCCTTGTGGCCACAGGCGAAGTGCAGATTAGAGAGAGGTTAAATGCTCATATTTCTGGGTAGGTATAAAAATAGCACCATGTTGCTTCTTTCTCCCTCTCCAGGCTAATGTTTGTGGAAAGAAATGAGCTGTGTGGTCTCACTGGCGATGGCCACATGACCCTTTGGGGCAGAGGTTGTTCTCCAAAGACACTGGAGACCCACACAGCTGGTGTAGGTCAGTGAGTGAATCCAGCTGAGTTCTACCTCCCTGGGGCCTGTGTGTGTAGCTTGTCAGTAAGGACAGAAGAGCTGGCTCTTCAGGCTTTCCTTTTTCTCCTGGCTTTCAAATTACCTACTGAACTGCAACCCCATTTCCAAAGTCTCCTGAAGTCTTCTTGTTGGCCACCATGTCAGAACATTGAGACAGGAGCTTTGAGGGGTGCCCAGAGGAGTGAGGCAAAGGAAAACTCAACCCAGAAGGCACCCAGGGTGAGTGGTGCCTCAAGGAGGATGAGGATGCAGAGCTGGTTCTGTGGTCTGGCTGGTAGAAGTTTGTCAGTGGGCTTGGCCAAAGCTGTTCGTGTAGAAGGTAAAGGTGAGTGAAGGATGCACTCTGTGTAGGAATTAGGAGGTAAAGCATTCAGTGGGCAGGGGCCTGGTATAGGTTTTGAGGGTTGTTCAGAGAAACAGGTGCCTTAACCTGTTCTGGTCAGACCCTCATGGGAACAACACAAAGTTGCTCTAAATGCACTGTATAAACGAGATGGTTCTGTGCATGATCTGTGTCTCTGGCTGAGTTTTTGGGGAAGCCTTACAAAACAGTTTCCCTATTTCTGCTGTCCATAAAGCCCAAAAATGAAGGTGGGGCTGCTGTTCTCAAATGACAAAATATTTATGCTTTGTATAAATTAGTCTCATATTTTAAGTTGATTAATGTGCTGGAGTTCAGTAGCAGCTGTACTTAATGGTGTAACAATCACACCTGAGAGGTTCCTTCTTCTGATTGTAGATGGATGGTGACAGCTCCACGACAGATGCTTCTCAGTTAGGAATTGCTGGAGATTACATTGGTGGCAGTCACTATGTGATACAGCCTCATGATGGTAAGAAATACTACAGTAAATACTACTGTTNTAATTTTATATATATATTTCCTTCCGGTTCTTGTATACTTCTCTGCTATCTTCTCTCAAGCCAAGAATTTGCAATTGTTTATATCCATAATGTCTCACTGTATAAAGCATTTTTTCTGCAGTCTGAAAAGTGGAGGTTGGATTTTTCAGTGTTGGCACTGAGACCTTGAGGTGATGACAAAAAAATCCTGACGTTCTAAGAAACAGTTTATATTTTGACGTGACATTATGAATGCTTGGTGATCAGCAGCCACATACATCTCTATGCATAATGTGATAAAGATTATATGTTTATAGAGGTACCCTGATGTTGCATTTATTTTTTTAATTATTTCCATGATGTTAATATACTGTGCTTTCAAAGGACTACATCCTTCAGTGTAAGATTTTAAACTGAATTAATTATTGCCTGCTGTCTATCAAATACCATTTCTGTTTACTTTTCTTTATTTAATTAGACACAGAGGACAGCATGAATGATCACGAAGATACAAATGGCTCAAAAGAGAGTTTTAGAGAACAAGATATATATCTTCCAATTGCAAATGTTGCAAGGATAATGAAAAATGCCATACCCCAAACAGGAAAGGTAATACCCTTGTCTGGTAAAGAAAATGTGTTAATGAGTTTTATTCCTTCCCCTTGGTGAACATGAGCTGGTAGAACAATTTATTTTTCCAAGTGATGCTGGTTTATTTGATAAAAGTCTTATAAAAGAATAGGGGAAAAAAATGTGAGCAGGAGGTGATTAAGACCAAGTCCATTTTTGTTAGGTCTCTGGAAGCTTTTAGTAACTGCTATAATTAAAGCACCTAGAACAGTTTTCTTCATAGGGTCTTCAAGAGCTTTCTTTTTCTATGCAATTCTTTCAAGAGACTTAATGTGCTTTTATTGAGGTGCGTAAATTTTTGAATAAGTGAAGCATTCTGGATGAAATAAAAACCTGGTTCTCATCCTGAAGGAAAGGGAATGGTTTGCCTTCCATCACCTAAATCCTTACATACTCATGTGCCAAAATGACCTAGGAAATCTGCCATGTACCATGTAGCAGATCAGCCCAGATATTGAAAGCCTTATTTTATTTCTTTCTTCTAAGAATAGACTTTTTAATCGATTCTGTTGAGCTGGTGATTGTTTAGTGTTTGATTGTTCTATCTGTTTATCTTAAATCTTTGCAGGGCTCTTATTACTTGCTGTTTCTCTATTGTATTCCAATACAATTCCAGCCTGCTAAAACTGAATTTATTTTTTTTTAGATCACTCTAAAGAGAAGCAAGACATAATTTACTTGCATCTACTTGTACTTTCATAGTGTTCTGGAGATCTGGGTGTTACATTTATAACTTTGCTGTGAAAAACTCTCCCTAGTCCATATTGTCATAAATTTTTAGTGATCAAGATGAGATTTTTCTCAAGAATTTAGCATATGGGATTAGAGCTATCTTGAAAAATCAGGCTGTTTTTTGTGAAAAACTGTAAGGAAAGCTTCTGGCTGGTGACTTCTTCCAAAAATCTCGCCCTCTGTGTCTGAAAATATCGGAGGAACTACTAAAGATTCTGCATATGGTTGCTGCTTTTTTTTTAAATACAAACAGGTTCTTCTCATGTGAAGAATAAGAATCTTAATTACTAAAATATTTTCATTGACTCCTGTCAGTTTCCCAAGTAATCATGAGTAATGCTTGCTGTAATTTTAAGTCAGGTAAATCGCTTTTGTCCAGCTAAAAACAACAATCAAATTTACATACTTCATTCTTGCCAAGGGCATATGTTTCTTCATTTGAATTCTCATTTGGAAAATTTATACCAGGATATTAAAGCATTAGAAAGGCTTGCTGCTAGGCATATATTCTAGTTCCTGAATCTGGTCAGGATGAAAATAGTTGTCGTTGCTGAATTTGTGGGAATGAACTGCGGTGGGGTTGGAACTCCTGGGTGTCTTAAAGGGAAGATGGAAGGGGACCATGACACTGTAATGAACAGATGTCAAGAGACCTAGGTAAGCAAAGCAAGCAGTACTGAGGTGCTTCTATATGTGAAAGCTTGTACAGAACAGAGTTAGGACTTCAGGACATCCTGACACTTGCCTGTGCTGCTTGAAATAGTCAAAGATGGGTAAAATCACATTGCAGCTGTTCTGACATAGAGCAGTGATGACATCTGGTGATTCCTTATGCAGGTATTGCCTAAATGGGTATTGTCATTAGGTGTATGGATGTTTTCTTTATAGGGTGTATTGTTTCAGGGTTTTGTGGTGGGTTTTTTAAAATCTTGCACCTTAATTAATCATTTTATGATATTTTTTCCATACCAGATTGCTAAGGATGCAAAGGAATGTGTACAAGAGTGTGTAAGTGAATTCATCAGCTTTATAACATCAGAAGCAAGTGAGAGGTGTCACCAAGAGAAGAGAAAGACCATCAATGGAGAGGATATTCTCTTTGCCATGTCTACGTTGGGGTTTGATAGCTATGTTGAACCTTTGAAGTTATACCTTCAAAAATTCAGAGAGGTTGGTACATGCTTAGGTATTTCCTCAGTTACTGAACTTAGTTGTGTTTATCCTTAGCTCTCTGTCATTGTAATTCTGTATCAGGTGACTTGCACAGTATCTCACAGCTACTAGTCGGGGAGTAAAGTAATGTTTAAAAGCATTCCAGAGGATATCAAGAGAAAAAGGAGGAAGTAAGCATTTTGATTAGACTTGCTGATTCAGAGTAGTTAAAGCTTTCAACTGCATAAATTATCTAATATACTGGTGGTAGTAAATTGCTCTGTTATTTAAAGGTGCCTATTAAGAGCATTGAATTTGCTCTTTGGGTTCAGTCAATAAAACTGTACTAGACTACATCCTCTGAGGAACTGGCCTAATGCCTTTTGTTTGTCTGGACTTCAGATCTGAAAAAGAAAAATTGTTTTTCTCATGTCAGAACAATGATTCACATGGAAGCCTCTTTGCTTCAGTGGCTAGGTGTGTGATCCAAGCAGTTTAATTTATCCCTTCTCTAGCAGAAAGTAACTTTTTTCCTTTCAGCAATTTAGACTTTTTGAAAAAGGAAGTTGCTTCTGCTTGGGTTTTTTGTTCTGCTCTGCCTCCCTCTGCTAAATTGGCAGTGCTGTAGATAAGGATGCTCTTCAGAGCTTGTTTTGTAAACCTAAGGTTATTTTAATTAATGGGGTCAGACTCGCTAATGATATTTGATTTGCTGACAGCACTTAAAGCTCCCCCTCCCCAGAAGGTCATTTGCTGTGATAGCTGAGTAACAGGAGGTGCAATCTAAAAGTTGAAGGACTGCTGTGTGCTGTCTTTTTCCAGTGCTAAGTAGCAGTTGCACATGCTGTGCAGTGCTACATGTGCTTTAATAAAAATGCAAGTATTGCCTAACTAATTTCAGTCCTACTGAAGAAGTCTGAACTGGGTCTACGCTACTTTCATTTTTAATTGACTGTTTTTGCAGATTGTATGTGCTGTAGTAGCAGAGTAGTTGGATTGGGTTTTAATTGGATGGGTGGATCAGATAGCTTTGCTCATCAGTTTTAAATCTCCATTCCAGCTAGGGTGTCTTCAGGGTGCCATATCCAGTGAAATATTTCTGGTTTNAATCAAATTTACATACTTCATTCTTGCCAAGGGCATATGTTTCTTCATTTGAATTCTCATTTGGAAAATTTATACCAGGATATTAAAGCATTAGAAAGGCTTGCTGCTAGGCATATATTCTAGTTCCTGAATCTGGTCAGGATGAAAATAGTTGTCGTTGCTGAATTTGTGGGAATGAACTGCGGTGGGGTTGGAACTCCTGGGTGTCTTAAAGGGAAGATGGAAGGGGACCATGACACTATAATGAACAGATGTCAAGAGACCTAGGTAAGCAAAGCAAGCAGTACTGAGGTGCTTCTATATGTGAAAGCTTGTACAGAACAGAGTTAGGACTTCAGGACATCCTGACACTTGCCTGTGCTGCTTGAAATAGTCAAAGATGGGTAAAATCACATTGCAGCTGTTCTGACATAGAGCAGTGATGACATCTGGTGATTCCTTATGCAGGTATTGCCTAAATGGGTATTGTCATTAGGTGTATGGATGTTTTCTTTATAGGGTGTATTGTTTCAGGGTTTTGTGGTGGGTTTTTTAAAATCTTGCACCTTAATTAATCATTTTATGATATTTTTTCCATACCAGATTGCTAAGGATGCAAAGGAATGTGTACAAGAGTGTGTAAGTGAATTCATCAGCTTTATAACATCAGAAGCAAGTGAGAGGTGTCACCAAGAGAAGAGAAAGACCATCAATGGAGAGGATATTCTCTTTGCCATGTCTACGTTGGGGTTTGATAGCTATGTTGAACCTTTGAAGTTATACCTTCAAAAATTCAGAGAGGTTGGTACATGCTTAGGTATTTCCTCAGTTACTGAACTTAGTTGTGTTTATCCTTAGCTCTCTGTCATTGTAATTCTGTATCAGGTGACTTGCACAGTATCTCACAGCTACTAGTCGGGGAGTAAAGTAATGTTTAAAAGCATTCCAGAGGATATCAAGAGAAAAAGGAGGAAGTAAGCATTTTGATTAGACTTGCTGATTCAGAGTAGTTAAAGCTTTCAACTGCATAAATTATCTAATATACTGGTGGTAGTAAATTGCTCTGTTATTTAAAGGTGCCTATTAAGAGCATTGAATTTGCTCTTTGGGTTCAGTCAATAAAACTGTACTAGACTACATCCTCTGAGGAACTGGCCTAATGCCTTTTGTTTGTCTGGACTTCAGATCTGAAAAAGAAAAATTGTTTTTCTCATGTCAGAACAATGATTCACATGGAAGCCTCTTTGCTTCAGTGGCTAGGTGTGTGATCCAAGCAGTTTAATTTATCCCTTCTCTAGCAGAAAGTAACTTTTTTCCTTTCAGCAATTTAGACTTTTTGAAAAAGGAAGTTGCTTCTGCTTGGGTTTTTTGTTCTGCTCTGCCTCCCTCTGCTAAATTGGCAGTGCTGTAGATAAGGATGCTCTTCAGAGCTTGTTTTGTAAACCTAAGGTTATTTTAATTAATGGGGTCAGACTCGCTAATGATATTTGATTTGCTGACAGCACTTAAAGCTCCCCCTCCCCAGAAGGTCATTTGCTGTGATAGCTGAGTAACAGGAGGTGCAATCTAAAAGTTGAAGGACTGCTGTGTGCTGTCTTTTTCCAGTGCTAAGTAGCAGTTGCACATGCTGTGCAGTGCTACATGTGCTTTAATAAAAATGCAAGTATTGCCTAACTAATTTCAGTCCTACTGAAGAAGTCTGAACTGGGTCTACGCTACTTTCATTTTTAATTGACTGTTTTTGCAGATTGTATGTGCTGTAGTAGCAGAGTAGTTGGATTGGGTTTTAATTGGATGGGTGGATCAGATAGCTTTGCTCATCAGTTTTAAATCTCCATTCCAGCTAGGGTGTCTTCAGGGTGCCATATCCAGTGAAATATTTCTGGTTTGTAACTGAGTGTTTAGTGTACAGCAAGCAGTTACAGAGAATGCTTTTTATGCCCATATTACTTTCTTAGATGTTTTTATGTAACAGCATAGAGCATCAAACTTCATACTTGTAAAAGTGCATGCAGATGACTGGGGGCCTTGGCTTTCTGTGCTGATATCCTTTCTGGCTGTAGTTCTTGATGTGGGAAAAGAAATTCGATGTCTTGGTTTTAAGTGTCAACTCTTTGTTGTATGATGATGGCACTTGAGTGTGGTTGGTAAGCAAATGTTGCACATTTTTGGTAGTTCTGAGATTGTGTGATTTCTTGTAAATGCTCTTTACTTCTCTTTCTGGATTACTGCAGATCTTTGACTTTCTGCAGAAGGTGAAAAGCCTTTCTTAGAGCTACACAGTCCTAGTTTGCCAAGTTTTTGTTTCAGGAGCATGGCTAAGATGAAGAACACTCTTGAAATATGCACGTTCTCAAGTCCCATAGAGTTTCCAGGGCTTGAATTTCAAGCTTCAGATGCTGCACAGTGACTCTTCTGCAAGTTCCAAATGTTGGCTAGAGCTCCTGGGGCTTTGAAAAAAAATCTGAAGCTTTTTCTTTTTTTTGCTCTCTCTCTCCAGGCAATGAAAGGAGAAAAGGGAATTGCAGGAGCAGTTACAACTGGAGATGGTCTAAGTGAGGAGCTTACAGAGGAAGCGTTTAGTAAGTAATACGTTTTAGTTTATTATGTTATTACTACAGCTTTTCTAAAAGCAATGCTTCCTTTAGTCATCAGAATTCTTACTTGAGGAATATATCCTGGACTGGCCACAATGTTACATCTGTAATCCATTGAGATTTTCATTTGGGGTGTTGGGAGGATAACCTGTTGTTCTGACCCACTCCTGGGAAAGGGGATGGGGGTAACCCAGGTTGTTATCTATAATTCCCTTGAGGTGGATTAAAGTGAAACAACACTAGATAATCAGTGGTTATTTAACAATTCTGTATACTGTGACATAGAAATAACCTTGTGGGGGGTGGGAGGGGGGAAGGTGCACAGGGGGAAGAAAGACAGGAGAAGAGTCCAGGACAGCAAGGAAAAAGAAGAGATGAGAAAAGATGAGAATGAAAAGGTTTACATAGTCACCGCCCAGGGATCCAGTGTTGCATCTCAGCAGTCCTGCAGGCAGTGGGGTCAAGGAACAGAACCTCCCCAAATTCCCAAAGTCACCAGTCCATTTTTATACCCTCAGCATGCCTTTTGCACCTCCCCCGAGGTTGTTTTCCATGAAGTGGTGTCACCAGCTGGGCTGTGAACCCCCAATGTTCACCAGGTTCATGTGAAGGGCAGGGGAACGGCTCTTCTTGCCTCTTCAGGGCTTGACACTTTTAAAGGGATGGGCCCCAACTGCANGGGATCCAGTGTTGCATCTCAGCAGTCCTGCAGGCAGTGGGGTCAAGGAACAGAACCTCCCCAAATTCCCAAAGTCACCAGTCCATTTTTATACCCTCAGCATGCCTTTTGCACCTCCCCCGAGGTTGTTTTCCATGAAGTGGTGTCACCAGCTGGGCTGTGAACCCCCAATGTTCACCAGGTTCATGTGAAGGGCAGGGGAACGGCTCTTCTTGCCTCTTCAGGGCTTGACACTTTTAAAGGGATGGGCCCCAACTGCACATCAGGGGTATAATGCAAAAGTCAAAAGCCTGCAAAGTCTCGTAGAATGCATAAATCATTAACCTTTTCAGTCTCTGACACCTGTGCTTGGATGAACTCCTCCCAGTCAGTAAGATTTTGGTCAGAAGTAATATGGTGACACCCCAGTAAGAGCTAATGTCAACTGTGGAAGATTTTTAAATGCATGTATTAGTGCTAGTATTTTTCTCTACACATAAACATGTGATGTAATGAAAGGTGCAAGTTTGGGTTTTTTCACTGGTAGTTTAGGCCACATTCCTTCTACTTGAGAGACTGTTGCAAAAAAAGTAAAATAAACTCCACTTGATGACTGAGGAGCTCTCTTTGAGAAATGAGGCAGAGAAGAACATCACCTTCATATAATTCTAAAACATTCAATGTTTCTTACATTGAAAAGAATGCAGATTGGCAACTAAAAAGTATAGGACGGCAAGGAATGTCCTATGCATTCACTGTAGTTCTTCTTCCTTTTACTGTGAATTAAAGGCTGACAGTTTTTGGGATTTGCAATGATTTTTTTTTTATGCTGGATTTGTGCATGTAATCTTCACCTTAGTTTTAAATGTTAGGGGCTGGTAGTGCTGAAGCTGATACAAGAAGAATTAGGAAGTGCAGCCCTAGTCATGTCCACTGACAAGATTTAGTTTTTCAAGTATCTGATAAATATTCTCTTTAAAGTCACTGCTGAACTGGCAAAAATTCAAAGCCTGAGGAGTAAAATGATCTATTCAGGGTGGGAAACACATTTTGCTCCCAGTTGATGACTTTGGGTTTATAAAACACTACAGATTCTTTGTGTCTCTTTCAGCCTAGAAGATAAACTCATAAAACTGGCTCAAAACTAAGAAGCTGAATCGAAATATTGCAAGGGACTTATAGAAAGCTTTATTTTTGTAATATGACCATTTAAATTTTATAATTAAAGATTAGGCAATGTAGATAGTAATCTCTTATCCATAGTCACTTGTATGTAATAGCTCTGTTTGTTCTGAAGTAGTAAGACACTGTCACAATTATGGGCCCTATTTGTTTGCCTTGGGTATGTCGCTAATGGTTTCTAGATTGCAGCTGTTTGGAGTCTGTCCAGTTTCAAAGCTTGTTAAATCAATATGTAGAAATTGTTATAAAAGCCTTATTTCATATATATATATACACACTGATTTGTATTTGTGTATCTTCTGATTTTTGCTTCAAATGTGTAAACTGCTGTGTAAGAATTGAGGGAGATTATTTAGCTGGAAACTTCTTCTTGTGTCTGTGTCCAGTATCTTGTTTTATATGGGGAAAGAGGCAAATTCACAAAAAGTTTCTCCTCCTCATGCTCATGAGCTGCTTAACCTGAGTACAATGCCCACCAGAAAATGGAAATCAGAATCAAGTAATCACCTCACTGCCATGTGAAAGGGAAGAGGGAGACAGAAGTACAAAGATTTCTAGTCTTAACTGTATTAATTAAAAGTTATTAGCTGTAAGCGCTTCCAGACAATCAAATCCTTATGACCCCAACACTGTCTGTCCTTTAACTGACAGCACACAGGTTGGAAGGGGTTTTGACCTCTGATATGAAGCCACACTTCAGCCAGGGAGAAAATTATCAGCTTAATAAGCGCCTCCAGAAAAATTAGAGCCTTATGAAGCCAGCAGTGCCTGCCGAACTAGGACAGAACACAGGCTGGAAGGTTTTCTAACCCCTGATGTGAGGACCACACTTAATAGCTAGAAAAGAACTTTTCCCACAACAGCTCCCGAAATAACATTTATTAATACAAATATGTGACAGTTATTGTGGGTCCCGCTTTGCCGGTGATAACATTCAGCTGCAAGATTGTATTCAATTGATAATAAAAGACCCCAAAAGAAAGCAGCACAAAACACATTCTACAAACACACCAAACTCAAGTTACAATACAGCAATGTATCCCATTTTCACAACAGACAGAAACTAGCAAGAAAGAACTACTAACTAAAAACACAGCCACCTAAAACAATTATCCAGACACTCTCTCAATAACATAAGACAATAAAATATCTTGCACACCCCTCTCTGTAACACAAAACAAAAGGGAAGAGCAGAGCTGCTTCTTATCAACACATGTTGAAAAAAGAAACTGCACATTGAAAGTAAAGCAAGTTACTGTAGAGCTGGTCTTATAAAGTAAGAATAGCAAAAAGCAATAACCAATATAAAGTAGCAAAGTGTGAAGCAAGTTACTGTTATTAGTATTAAGGTAGCAAAACAGTCAGTAAAGAAGATGCTTATAAAGCAAGAATCAAAATAGCTGTTAGCGCAAGATGCAAGTTAGAATGTGTAAAGGAAAAAAGTAAAGTTAAAAAAAATAGAAAGCACATGGTCTTCTCACCCCTACATTGTTCCAGGAGGAGGAGGAGACAGGACAAGCTGCAGCAGCTACCCTCACAGAGACACAGCATTTTCCCCTCTCCCGTGGAGTTTTAACTCCAAACACTTTTTATACCTTTTTTTCTTTTCTGTGGTTTGTATGGCTAAAAGTCAATCTACTGGGGGGGTGATGGTGATGCAGGTGCTGGAGGGGAGGTGGCTCCTAGAGTGGCCATAGAAGATATCACAAAGGGAGGCCATGTCATTCCTCAAACAACACTCCACCCTATGTTAATCTTACCAGTTTGAAAGCCTTTGTCCTCAGCCATGAGCATCCCTCCAGTGGGCTGAGACATCTCCTTCAACCCATCAGGCCTTCTCAGGGGCCATCACCCCACACCTTACTCTGTGACTTCTCTGTCCCCCTCCCAAATCTGATGTGGTCTGTTAAGCTTCAGAAGGCCAAAGAGCTGCTCCTTGTTCTTGTTCAAATATCTCAGGTCAAGGACCCTCAGAGTGCTCTATGAAATAAACCTTAATTTGCTGTGGTTTGAGAGGAGCAACTTTAGAAATGAATGTTAAGTCCTGGCAGGATGCAAAAGAAATGTTGCAGTAGTAGCAGATGAGGGTAACAAGAATTTCTGTAAAACAACTGACCATGTCAAGTGCTGCAGGTTATTTCTCTCCAGAGGGGCAGGTGTAGATCTATCCAGAGTGATGGTCTCACTGCAGCAGTGGCAGTGATAGCTGTGCTGCTGTGGCACAACCCTCAGCTCTCTGCTTTAGCCTCACACCAGGGCTGGGTCAGAGGCTTGCCATTAAGTTGTGTTAGATGTGAAACATGTGGAATGAAGGGCAGTAAATTTTGGACCTGCCAGAGCCACTCTCACTATGATCTTAATGCATCTCTTAACTTGCAACTGAAGTAATTGAAAATTTGTACAGTGAAGGAGGAAATAAAAAAAGAAAAGGGGACAAAAACCCCAACCAACCAAAAATCCAATTAAAAAGCCCTCAAGCATCAGTTTTCAAATGAAAACAGGATTATACTGTGTTTTCAAAGGTTTTTTTTTGTTGGTTATACATCTTGTTTGTGCTTACTGACAAAGAATAAAGCTCCATTGTTTGTGTCCTAGAAGAAAATGTTACGTTACAGTGACTTAACTTAAAATTTAAGAGTTTTGCTACTTTGCTTCCAAGTAGCAGTTGTAACGTTCCTGTGCATGTCATAGAGCTCAACTTAGATGTTATTGTAAAGGTGTTCCTTAGAGCATCACGCCTGCAGTTTCTCTGTGTCTCAGAAGTACTTTTCACTCCTTTTATTGTCCTCCTCTTGCCTGTGTGAAATTCAGAGCTCTTGTGCATTCCCTGAAAGACATGCTGAAGTCAACCAGTGTAATGTCAGGTTCTGGCAGTGTTGTTTGTTTGTTTTTTTGTCATTGCCTATCTCTGTTTATCTCTGCTGCCTGTTAGGGAGTTTCTGATGGATCCTGTTTTATAAAGCAGCATAATGATTTCGTTGAGTTCCTCACACATGGGTATGCTTAAGTGCCAGCCAAGGCCAGTGGAATTCCCCAGGTTTCTTGGGATAGCAAATGCTAGAGATTGCTTTTTCAGTGGTCAGGATGACAAGCTGTGCTCCATTTGCCACTTTACAGCTGTGTATGTTCTGCTTCAGACATATGGAGGGGAAAAACAAGTGCTGTCTTACTTTCAGATTATCTGATGAAAAATTAAGTTGAATTTTGCTTCTTTATTGTTTCTTCTTAATGGGAAGAAACTTTTTACTTTCAGCACTTGGTAAGAAGTGTGTCTATATGCAGTGTAGGATGGTAGCTGTTGGGAGACAAATGGCTCTGTAGTCCTGGAGTGGAACACAATTATAGGTTATTAATGGTGACAGGCACATCAAACAAGGCTTTGTATATCCAGCAGCTCCTGTCTAACTTTCTTAAAATGCTCTTTCTTTCAGCTAACCAGTTGCCAGCAGGCTTAATAACCACAGATGGCCAACAGCAGAACGTTATGGTCTACACAACATCATATCAACAGGTACTGTATCCTGCCCCTCCTTTCCCTTCTGCTGCTAAAATCCAAGCACTAATTCAGCTGCTCTGTTCTGAAAGATGAGAATGCATTTTATCTAGTCCTTCACTGGTGGCTGTTGTGCCATTCCAACGCCGTGACAGTTCACAGCTGCTGCTGCTGCTGCTGCGATGCAGTTTCAGAAAAGGTGCATCTGAACGTAAACTTGTGTTTTCTTTCTCTAGATCTCTGGTGTTCAACAAATTCAGTTCTCATGATTTTGAAGGAAACGTTCTATCTGGGAACATGGGATGAAAAACCTGTGCAACTCTAACGAAGAGGCAGTTTTAATGACTGGTGAAGAGATTTATCTCTTTGTATATTAAATAGCTGTAATGTAGCTACCAGAAGCTTGACTAATTGAGGTGTGAGTTCTGACTCAAATCTTTTTCATGATGATTTTAAAAGGAATAATTGGATTTTAAAGGTATTAAAGTATTTTTGTTTTGTACAAGAGTTTGTTGCTCTGTATAACTCCTGTATGCATTGTATATTGCAATTTATTACTGTCAGAGATTTGTAGACAGTTTCTTATTTTCATATTGAATCATGTTACTTTTGTAATTCAGGTAAACAGCTGGGTTAATTCATGTTTACCCTTTGAATAAAATTGTAAGGGTAAAGTTCATTTTTGAATGCAAGTTGCCTTTATTATAAAGATTGAGTTGGTCTTGGTTATGTAACTTGTCTTGCATGACAACCTCAACTAACTTTAAGAGTCAGCATATTTATTGAAATTTTGAAAGGGACTTTTTCTTCATGAAACTAGCAACTCAAAGGAATTGCTACAACTGTTTTTTTAATGTAACTTCTGAATTAAAAGTTAATCAAAACCCATGAATGCTCTACTACATTTAGAGGCTTAGAGCTTCTCAACAGTGTTGATGAAAGCACTGACTGTGTGCGATGCAGGTTTTCTTTTTTTTTTTCAGTTGTATTAATTCTCCTTAAACTTACTTTGATATTTTTAAGGTGGTCTTTCTGCCTTCCTTTTTATGTATGGTTTTTAGGATCCAAAACTTAGAAATCCAGGGGTAGTGGGGGAAGGATTTTATAGTCCTTATGGTAAAAGATCTTATTTTAACTTTTTACTGAAATGTTTTAAGGTTTCTTGTGAGACTGTGGGAACTCAAATGTGTTAGACTTTGTGTACAGGCTGCGTGTGTGTTGTGTGTGTGTGTGTGTGTGTGTGTGTGTGTGTGTGTGTGTGTGTGTGTGTGTGTCCATGAGTGGCTGAAACCTGAACAAGTGATACAAACCTGAAATGGAAGACAGACTTCTAGTTTGCTGTCTCTTCCCTGGTTTTGCAATAAACTCTTCCTAGGTAATGTAGTTCTGTGTATTTAGTGAGCTGTTCTTAGTAACACTGCTGTTTCTTTAATAATTGGGTGGGTAATTTTGTTGCCATGTCTTAGCCTGTTAGGGTAGGGGTGGGGGTTTTAGTAATAAGTCTTATTCAGACTGAATTTTGGGACCTGTGATATTTTTACTGTTTACAGAGGACTGAAATGTAATATAAGCAGGTTTTCTCCACATACCTGCCATTAATTTAAGCAAATTACACCTTGAAATTGTTGCCATATAATTTCTAGCTGGTTTTGTCTTTTCTAAAAAAAAGAAAAAAACACCAAAAAAAGCAACAGTTCAATATTGGGAAAATAACTTAAACTAAGACATCCCAGAAGCCTGCAATAGGCAGTTCTTTGCTAAACTAAAATTTTATGTATGTGCAGATTTGAACATGTTTCTGACAAGTCAGCATCGTGCTGGCAGAGCCTCTGGAGACGATCCAGTGTATTCTGTGGCGGTCTGGATGGATGTTCTGGGTTTTGTGGCAGCCTGTCATTCTTCAGCAGCTATGATTGAACAAATGGAGTTTTTCATTAAATGTAAAAATGAATAACACAATCCCTACACGAGCCCCTTCTGTTTGTATTCTGTTTATTTCAGGGCAACTTACCCTGTTCTTGATGTTCCCAGATTTGTGCTGGAAAAAATCTGTGGTATCAGCTAAGGAGAGAAGCTGGGAGAGTTCGATGTGCAGGAAGGGGGCTGAGGTCATCCCACACCACACATTTGCTTGAAACAGGCCACATGTTTCAGTCTGTCCCTTCTTCTGTTAGTAGATTGAAGTGTTTAGAGAGTTGTGGTTTATACACCATCATGTGAACAAAGGAGCTGGTATTTGGGTTTTCTTTTTTCTTTCTTCTCCCCTTCCCCTCTGAGGTCCAGGGTCAAAACTGCAACCACCTTGCTCATTCACTTTTGAAACTACACACACAGAAGAAATAGTGGAACACTTTGGACCATCTCTTTAAAACCATTCTAGTAAAGTCTGCAGGGTAGTGGTGGTACAACAAATAAACAAATGTGGTCTGAAGAATTACTTGCCTAATTTATATTGGTGGTAGCACAACCACTGCAGTCTTTATTTTTGTTTCACAACTAGTACATGTTCTCACTTTCCTGTTTTTAAGTATTCAAAGTTTATAAGTAGCTTGGACGCAAACCAAAAATGACCATTCCTGCTGCATCTCATGTGTTTCTACAAAACTGCTGTCTTTGGTTCTCTGAATGTTTTGTCTGAAGTAACGTAACCCCAAACTGAGCTTCAGCTCCAGACAGCTGTGGCAGCCTCTGCTGAGACTCTGCTGCTTGCAATA
Organism: Sakesphorus luctuosus; assembly: GCA_013396695.1. Taxonomy (NCBI): domain Eukaryota; kingdom Metazoa; phylum Chordata; class Aves; order Passeriformes; family Thamnophilidae; genus Sakesphorus; species Sakesphorus luctuosus. The sequence goes on along the minus strand of VWZD01007908.1, from coordinate 17,125 downwards.
GCACGGATGTTCAAAGACCTGTTTTGAAACACAGTGACTTTTTTTTTTATAGATGTCTTTTCATGACACAAGCAAATTTTACCACAGCAGGGTTTTTTTAAATGAATTTCTGTGTAACTTGATCCTTATGACATTTCTTTATACAGTTTTTGCAGTGTCTTTATAAGCACAGAAACACTTAATCTCTGGTCAAACTGCAGTTATGAGAAAAGTTAATCTATATGGTGTTCTTCTACATCCTGTTTTCATTACAGGCTTAATGGGAGCTGAGGCTCTGCCTTTACCAGTCTTGTTGATGTGCATATGCATTGTTTACTAATTTTATTTATTCCTCTCTTCTGATCTCTACTGGATGCTAAAATATGTGTCTGGATGGTGTAGCCAGAACACAGATGGAGTCCTGGCATGAGGTGGTACACCCTAAATATCTACTGACCCATGCTATCTGCCTGTAGGTAAAAATCAGCCTGAATTATGTGGGCTGTACTTTAAATAGTTGTCTTCCTTGACCTGCACTCTGAATATGCTGTGAATCATGTCAATTAGCAGATAATCCCTATTGCAGTTTCAGAATGATGCTCATTAACATGTTGTAAGCATATATAGGTGATTTTCTCTCTTGCCTTTGGTAGGAGAGAAAGCACATGGGCAACTGCACACACAGAGGAGATTCCTCAGTGCAAAGCAAGGGGGAGAGCCAAGGGCTAGTATTTTCCCCAGCACCTTGCTGTCATGATAAGAGTTGGCAGCAGCCTTGCTTATAGCTATAATATTCCTCATTTTGCAGAGCTTTGAATGTGATTAATGTTCTAGTTGTCATACAGACTCACTGCTTTAGTTACAATGAGACAACTTGCCTTTAAGTCACTGTATTCCCGAATGGTGCAGGCTTGACATTTTTTGGTTTTGATTTATACCAAGCTGAAGAAAGGAAGTTTTTCACTTAAATTTGAAGTGAATTTTCTTGTGTCTATAGAAAAAAAAATCCCCACCCCTGTATGTAGATTCTAGGATGAATAACACTATAGGGAAACTAAATTTTATATAGGCCCCAAGCAGTCCCACAGAGAAGTTCAATATTGATAGCATGGACAGTGGTTACTCTTATTGTTCTCCTGTCCAACTGCTTTGGGGAAAGGAGCAGGGGTGGGGGGATGCCTTTTGGATGTGGTACTTTAAGGTGTACCTAGCTGAAAATACAAACCAATTTCTCCTCTTCAAAAATCAGGTATGTTGTTAGGCAAAATAATTCACACTTTCACCCTTTAAAAGGCTGAAAAAATACATTTAAGCAACGAGATATTGATCCGTTTACCTATTGATTTGTGAAATTGGAATGATAATGGAATGCAACATCACCTCTGACCCTCAGTATGTAAAAGTTTAATGGGAAGCTCTCTGGAAACTGCCAGTTCAGCTTGTGGTGACATACAAGGCCACATGCTCTGGGGAGTGAGGGCAGTTTGCTCCTGTGCACAATAGTCTCCAAACTGGTGCCAGCTGCAGGGAGTTTATTAAATCCCAGTCTCCGGGGATGGCTGTGGAGGCAGGGGAGGAGGTGAGGCCGTGCACAGCGGCTCGGAGGGAGTTGGCTACCCTGGTTTAAGAAGGCTTCCAGGCAAATTTCCAGGGTCATTTCTTGGAATATTTTACTGCAGCAGAGTAGGCCAGATGAACAATGGCACCTGATTTGGTTTTGTATGAAAGAAAACTATCAAGGGTTTAAATCTGCTGAGCAAACGAGCATCCTTGGGGCTGCTAATCTAACCTGTGTGTGGGTTACACTTAATCTGGCCCAGCCCATACAGCAACAGGAACAGCAAATAAACCACCTCCCAACAGCACACCTGAGACTCACAGCTGAGGTGTTAGTTCTGTGTCACTCAAATACTGCTGCAAATAGAACATGGCCACCATTTTATGCAACAGCAAATTAGGAGTATATACTATTTTCACTTCTCTCTGCACCCTGTGGGAAGACAAACAGTCGACCCCAGCAGAGCTTATGTCCCATCACTGTTGAGAGCAGCGTTGCACAGATAAAGGATGCTGAGCTGTACAGGTTTGTTTCTGCAGCAGCCAACTCCTTGGCCCCAGCCATGAAATCCAAACCCTGCCAGATGCCCAAGTTCCCTGTGTAATGTAACATACCAGGAAAAGCAACCTGGCAAGCGGGGAGATGCCTGGAGCCAGCTGACAGCAAAAGCTCAGCACTGAGGGAGAAGGGAAAGGATCCAAAAATCTCACCTCCAGCCAGCTGGAGAGCATTTCTGCTATGGGAAAACAGACTCCATCACTCTGGGATGAGAGCACAGGGCCTAGGGAGTGCTGTCTCAGAGGATGGTCTGCTCTTACTGCATTCAAAGCTATTAGCAACAGCCATGTTTTACAAGCCAAGCAGCTGAAACTCATCCAAAATGTCTTGGGTGTATGCTGTGAGATCAAGTTCCATACCCATCAGGAGAAGAAATACTCACAATAACTGGCCATATTGTCTGGTTTGACAGCTCCCATGCTGCTTCAGATGGCTCAGCAGTGCTTTTCTACAGCAATTTCACCTTCCTAATTCTCTTCAGTAATCTTTCAATAATAACTGCATAAATATTCTGCATTTACACTGAAATATTTATGCTATAACATAAGTAGGTGAAACCTCAAACTGTTAGATTGATATTTCAAGTCTTTTTTTTTCAAGGCAGTAATTTCAGACAGTTGCTCCCAGACTCCTTTTTCCTTCTGGAGCAGACAGCATTTAAAGTCTCTTCCCTACTCAGACAAAGTTCAATGAAGAAATAACTACAAAGCTGCTACTAAAAAAGAAAAAAGTGGGGTATTTCTTAATACTACTCGAAGTTGCAAGGTGCTACTTCTACCAAATAACTTGTTGTTAAAGGAGAATTATCAGCACAGCCTGTAAGAAAGGGATGTTGGTTAAAACTTGGCTGTAATAACGTCAAGGTCATGGGTTCAATCCCCTGTGTGGGCCATTGACTTAAGAGTTGGACTCGATGATCCTTGTGGGTCCCTTCCAACTCAGAATAGTCTGTGATTCTGTGATGGTTACTCTAAAAGGCAGTTAAGGGTCCCAGGCAATAAACATTTAAATGAGTGAATGCAAACAAAAAAATATAGAGGATGCAAACGAACGAAGGAAATGTTGGGTTTGAACCTTCTAAAATGGCATATGCCCAGTGTGCCTCTTTCAAGAATCACTTGGAAGTAACTGTATATTGATAACTTCCATGTGTGAGTAACAATATTTCATAATTCAGGCAGATACAGAAATAACTCTCTGAACACTGGGACACAGTGAAATGCTTTGTCTTTTTTCTCTTTGAAGACACCACATCCAAGCCTTAGTTTTCATTCTAAGGATCTGCTGTACTAACTTAGCAATTATGTCATATATTAAAAGCAGATGCTTGTGAGAGGCAAGAACGCCCCTCTAACAAACCCAAAACCAACCATGAGAGCAAACTATGCCCAGCCCCAGTGTGGTAGACATTCTTGTTGTTGTTACTGTCAGGGCTGTAAGTCCAACAAGTACCGTGAAGCACTTCAGGCTTTTGAAGGATTTATGGAACAGACCAAGACATCATTTACTACATTTTTAGATGCCAGATTTTCACCAGCGAGCTTTAGGCACTTAAGAATGAAGTTGGACAAATGGGCCCAAGAGCTCACAGAGATCCCTTGGGCCTTCCTGCCATCCTCCTTCCCGGGGGCTGTAGGTACAAAACACAAATTCTGGGATCTAGCTGGGTGCCCAGCCTACCCCCACCTGCCCCACAGCACGTTGTGGGGATTTCCTTTCTCTGGGAGAAGCGCTGGATGTGCAGTATCCTAGAGGCTCCCTCACAGTACAAGAGGATTCATCTTCCTGATACTTTCAGCTAACCTCTGGACATTCTAATAAAAGAGATCTCCACTTTCAGATCAGTGCAAGACACACCAAAACGAAGATTTCACAACTACTACCAGGAGGAGGAACACACTCACTGCAAACACAGTGCCAGCAGTCAGTCCTCCACCCCTGCCCTGGGAATCTGGAAATGCTTCAGTGTCAGAATGGGAACCCACAGAATAAAAGCCCTGATGTTTAGCTCACTAGAAAATACAAAAATATACAAGGGACCAGCTAATGCCATAAAAAAGTCTGAGTTGCTTTTAAGATAACTGCATACAGCAAATTCAAATTTGCCTTCAAGAAAAAATATCTCCTACTCTGAGAGTCTTAACAGAAAGAAAACCACACAAGGGCATTCTTCACTGATTGTTTAGGTTTTCCCATTTGTTTTCCACTAATGCAAGAATCACAAATCACAAAATAAGAGTTATTACAATAGCTAGGAACACAAGGAAGGAATCGATCTGGAGCAGACAGCTTTTAGCAGTTTCTTTTACGAAGTCTCTTAAGGAGGTCTAGAAACAATCCAGTAGGCCTTCCAGTTCACTTGCTCCTTTCTGCTCCCCTGATTCTGGCAACACATATTGCTTATTGCCACGTAGTTCCCCACAGTCAACTGCCATCAAAGTTTAGCAACTCGCCCAAAGATGATGCCATTTTGATCAGAGCTGGACACGAATGCAATTCACACCCTTACTAGAAGCCTGAGAATGCTGAGTACTCACACATCTTTTTAACAAGCTGCAACAAAGCAACACCAAACTTTGTCACTCACTTTGAACAGCAGCGACATGAGTGGTGTATAGACAGAGGAAGTAATTACAAAATCTCACTTCAGAGGCCACAGCCTGCAAGCTGCAGGGCACAAAGGCATGGTGGGGGCAGAGTCATGGTTAGCACACAGCAACTGCAGGAGAAGGTGGGACAGGGAAACTGGATAACCTCAATTAAGGAAAAAGCCCGAGGTAACCAAGAAGTAAAATGGGAGATAATATTTATGAAGGAGTAATATTATCACAATGCCTATCATTAAATCCTCTTCTCCACCTTGACAAACATACTCTCTTCTCTGTATCAGAAATTCAAAGTTTGTACACTTACACCTTTGAAAAAACAGCCATACACGTCAGTGTTTACAATGCATTTGATAGGACAACCACTTTATTACAAAGAACAAACAATGCTTTGAAATAAGACTAATCAACTTCAGTTGTACAAAATGTCAGTTTCCTTGTAGAGGTCATTAAGTAACAGGCTGTAAAACTAAGTACACGTCAAATTCGCTATCCTGAAATATCAGATAACAACAGTAATACTTATTATATCTTCAGAGTTTATGGCATGATCATGTGCTCTACTCCAAACTACATTCAAAAGATATTGCTATAATTACTTTGAAAACACAAAGTGTAAGTTATTGTTCACTTCATTTCCACTTTCACAAGAACATTCTGAAGGTGAAGCTGTAGCAGTGTCTGCCGTAACTGGCATGACTGTCCTATACTTACACAGTCACAACCTCCCTAAGGAGTTTAGTAAACCAAGACATTTCTACAATATGGATACTGCCATCTGAGAGATATCAGTTTCTGTTAATATCCTTTAGCAGTATCTGAAATAAATGGATAACATGGATTCTCAAAGAGCTGGTGTCAACAGTCTTCTAAACAGATCTAAAATCGAACAATCAATATTTGTCTGATATCTAGTTGATAGGCAAACAGGTGGGATTTAGACATTATAAATACAGTTCTAAAAACAGACCACGAAGTGTATTTTACAGTGTGTACCACGATTTCAGTTTAAAGTAAAACTGTGAAGAACTGAAGATTTGCATATGGTCACTATTCAACGTCACCCAACTTGGACAAAAAAGAGAAAATGACATCTCATGTCAAGTCAGCTGAAGAAAGCACACCTACAAGAAATTATACTTTCCTTGAAAACGCCACAGTTTTACCCTTTGGTAGTTGTGACATACCCACTAAAAAAGAAATTGTGCAAAGCATGTGAAACTGAGTGCAAAAAAACTCCACCCAGACATACCCAACAGGTTTTATTCTTAAATAACGACTCTACAATCACAGCTACCAACCAACAAAAAGCCACAAGTGTTTTCTCTAAAGGCTTCTTTCACAGTACTAATAAGAAAAACCAAGTTCTATTATTCTAGTTAACAGTTCATGTGTATGATATTTTAGTTATCAGACAGTATTGGTAGTGAGATCATACCTGACAAAATGGACCATTAAAACACAAATATCTTAAAGCCAGTTAACTTCAGGAAAAGTCCTATACATTCATACTATGAACACTGTTTAAAGTGAGTCTGGGATATCTGTCATTGTCACAAACACATGGTTTTTTCCTCTGGAGTCAAACCACGTGTAGTACTCCTGCGCCACAATTAACACCATCATAGTGATTTATGGTCCCCAGCACTATTCATATGCTATTGTGGCATGTGATGCTTTGCAATAATTAAGGCTGTATCAGCACTTCCATTATAACCCTAGTTTTCAGGGTAGCCAAAAGTTGGCTATTAAATCTCCTCTGGGATATTTGAGCTGTTAAATCTCTAATATTTTAGTGATACTTCTCCCACCAAACTAGGCACATCATTTATTTTAATTTATATATTTACAAATGCTCTTAAGACAAATTTAACTGGAAGAGGCAAGAAATTCTACCTTGANATTATAACCCTGGTTTTCAGGGTAGCCAAAAGTTGGCTATTAAATCTCCTCTGGGATATTTGAGCTGTTAAATCTCTAATATTTTAGTGATACTTCTCCCACCAAACTAGGCACATCATTTATTTTAATTTATATATTTACAAATGCTCTTAAGACAAATTTAACTAGAAGAGGCAAGAAATTCTACCTTGATGTANAACACAGGTTTATATATAGATACATAAATAGCATTTAAAATGTTTGCCTTTGTTTCACTACTGTGAACAAATTATTTCTTTTAGCACAGGAAAGGATCAACCTATTCCTAGAAGTAATGCTTGTTGATTTTATCAGCTAACTAGTTAATGTAAAATTATGCATAGTAAAAGGGAGATACTGAACTTGATTGGTAGAATATATTGGTAAAGCAAACGAGCACTTAAGAGGATTAACTGGAATAAATATGTTGAAAGTTGCCATATAATATGTGCAAAATTGCTTACCATGTATTCTAAACTTTGGTTAAAATTTTGAGATTGAAAGTTTTACAGAAACATTATGGAAGCAACACAAGCGATTACAAACAAAGGAATGAGGTAAGTTATTATTAGTGCAAAAAGCAAGCATATGCTAAAAGCAAAGCATATGGATTTATAAAAAAAAAAAAGGAGAATGAATCTCATGGAAGTTTTAATACAAGACCAGGAAGGTCTCTTGTAAACATTGGTATTTACAAGTTTAAGATTTGTACAACTACAAAAGGATAATTCTAAATATTAGTAGTGCATTTACAATGAATTTATTTTTTTTTTGTAATAAGAGCAATGGGTAAGTTTATATTTTGCCTTTTAAATTTTTAGGGGATATCTTTCAAGATTAAGATATTTGTTACAAATAGTAGAAAAAAATCNAAAATGACATCTCATGTCAAGTCAGCTGAAGAAAGCACACCTACAAGAAATTATACTTTCCTTGAAAACGCCACAGTTTTACCCTTTGGTAGTTGTGACATACCCACTAAAAAAGAAATTGTGCAAAGCATGTGAAACTGAGTGCAAAAAAACTCCACCCAGACATACCCAACAGGTTTTATTCTTAAATAACGACTCTACAATCACAGCTACCAACCAACAAAAAGCCACAAGTGTTTTCTCTAAAGGCTTCTTTCACAGTACTAATAAGAAAAACCAAGTTCTATTATTCTAGTTAACAGTTCATGTGTATGATATTTTAGTTATCAGACAGTATTGGTAGTGAGATCATACCTGACAAAATGGACCATTAAAACACAAATATCTTAAAGCCAGTTAACTTCAGGAAAAGTCCTATACATTCATACTATGAACACTGTTTAAAGTGAGTCTGGGATATCTGTCATTGTCACAAACACATGGTTTTTTCCTCTGGAGTCAAACCACGTGTAGTACTCCTGCGCCACAATTAACACCATCATAGTGATTTATGGTCCCCAGCACTATTCATATGCTATTGTGGCATGTGATGCTTTGCAATAATTAAGGCTGTATCAGCACTTCCATTATAACCCTGGTTTTCAGGGTAGCCAAAAGTTGGCTATTAAATCTCCTCTGGGATATTTGAGCTGTTAAATCTCTAATATTTTAGTGATACTTCTCCCACCAAACTAGGCACATCATTTATTTTAATTTATATATTTACAAATGCTCTTAAGACAAATTTAACTGGAAGAGGCAAGAAATTCTACCTTGATGTACAGTCTTTTGGCATTCGGGNATCATAGTGATTTATGGTCCCCAGCACTATTCATATGCTATTGTGGCATGTGATGCTTTGCAATAATTAAGGCTGTATCAGCACTTCCANGGCAAAATTAAAGTGCAAAGTATAAACTTCATTGCACAGTAAATAATTTAGATTTCATTTTAAAATAAATCTTATTTAAGTGCCTCAATCTATTCACCTGGTGACCTTGTCCAACTCAGCCATTTTCCTCTATGCTTTGGTAAACACAGGTTTATACATAGATACATAAATAGCATTTAAAATGTTTGCCTTTGTTTCACTACTGTGAACAAATTATTTCTTTTAGCACAGGAAAGGATCAACCTATTCCTAGAAGTAATGCTTGTTGATTTTATCAGCTAACTAGTTAATGTAAAATTATGCATAGTAAAAGGGAGATACTGAACTTGATTGGTAGAATATATTGGTAAAGCAAACGAGCACTTAAGAGGATTAACTGGAATAAATATGTTGAAAGTTGCCATATAATATGTGCAAAATTGCTTACCATGTATTCTAAACTTTGGTTAAAATTTTGAGATTGAAAGTTTTACAGAAACATTATGGAAGCAACACAAGCGATTACAAACAAAGGAATGAGGTAAGTTATTATTAGTGCAAAAAGCAAGCATATGCTAAAAGCAAAGCATATGGATTTATAAAAAAAAAAAAGGAGAATGAATCTCATGGAAGTTTTAATACAAGACCAGGAAGGTCTCTTGTAAACATTGGTATTTACAAGTTTAAGATTTGTACAACTACAAAAGGATAATTCTAAATATTAGTAGTGCATTTACAATGAATTTATTTTTTTTTTGTAATAAGAGCAATGGGTAAGTTTATATTTTGCCTTTTAAATTTTTAGGGGATATCTTTCAAGATTAAGATATTTGTTACAAATAGTAGAAAAAAATCATTTCTTTACAAAAAAAGTATATATTAAAATATTTATACATTTTAAGTTACTATATAATAACTGGAAATTTTTGCCTTGCACTCAGGCACCACAATGAAGAATGTGGTATAAGGAACCCAAATGAAACAGAATTTGCTCATATACCAAATTTTATGAATTACCTGTGCAAGACCTGTAGCAATCATGGGGACTCTACCTCAAATACCATTGCTTGTGCCAAATTTTTTATTTATTTTTAATTTGAATCTGGTATTTTTTGTATTTTCACTATCGCTACCAAAAAGAGCTACTGGACAGGGTGTGATCCTTCACCCCTCCATCTCCAATACAGTTTCTACATGGGACTCATCATACCTGAGCAAGGCTGTGTAACGCTGATGTGTCAAACGTAAAAAAGGTTATATATTTTTAAGATAAAAACAATGCAAAAATAAAATATTTGTAGCATTTACAAATAGTACAAGAGTTACATTAAACACTACATTCGAAACTTGAGATTTATTAAGCTGTTTCTACTTTGAGCCTGATGTTTTCATATCTGCAAAAAGAAGGAGACATTGTTAAATGCTTCAGAATTTCACGTGGTGCATGTGGTCAAACACTTTCAAACAACTACTGTTTCAGAGTTCTGGGACACAGATCATGGTCCAAACCCTTGTCAGTTAAAAGATTAAAACAGCATTGGAATACTAAACATTAGGGAATACTTCATTGTTACTCTCCATCTGAGAAAGACACATGTTAAAAACCAAGCAGTGGTGAATTCAACAGGTGGCTTTCAGCCACCCTTGTGGATCCCAGCCCATGAACTGAGGTCAGCTGACCCCACACAACAGTTCACTGATCCCTGTGGGGGTGGGGACTCTGCCCTTCCCAACCTTCCTCCATGCTCACAGGACCTTTTGCTGAGCAAAGCCAGTTTGCAGCAAAGCTAAGCCAGGAAGGGGGAGCAGTGGGATGAGAGGAGAAGCCAGCAAAAGTTCTTGTTTAGACCCTCTGGATTGGCTTCCTTACAAGGTGAGCCAGCACTGATCAGGCTCAAACTAATCTATTTTCCTCTATTTTTCCTCTCTCACCCCCAAGTCATCATGAACCTGCACAAATTCAAGCACAGGAACAACATGATAAAACCTCTCTGGCTGTAGTACAGACTTTAAAGTGTATAAGCATCACAAAATTGCACCTTACATCACCTAATGAAACTTTTTTCTAACAATGAGGGTGAAAAGACTGAAAAACACCCCCTGATTACCCACACATATAACTGGATTACTTATTAGACTGAAAAACTTTTAAGCTGAAGTGAAGCCCAGAGAAGTCAGAAGCTTACTAGACTATTATGATTTTAGGGAGTGGGTAAGACTCAATGACAAACACTTCAGAACTTGCTTGCCTTTGGCTTGTGAACAAATATAATCTTGTTTTTAAATGCTAAGCCAATTTCAACAACTAAATTTGCATAAAGCTCCTGTAAGGAACAGCACAACATTTCAAGAACTTCACATGGACTGCTGTGTTGGTTCTGGAGTCACAATGCACCAGTTTCTGCTCCAGCCCCATTTAAATGCTGTGTCTGACACGGACTTTACCTTGGAGCCACCGGACTTGCGTGGCCGGTCCGTACCCTCTCTCGTTCTTTGCGGAAATTCGGAACACTATGGCAGGTCGGGAAGTGTAATCCACGTGAGCATTGGAAAGCTGGGCAGCAGTCACTATACAGGAGGTTTTAAGACCACAGTATATTCTCATAAATACAAGTTGACTCGGATTTTCCTGCAATTGTGTGGAACGGATTGCTAAGTAGGCAGAATATTCTAAAATATTTCCAGAGGGTGAAGCAGGAGGCTCCCAAGAAAGATGAATACAGTCTACACTCTGAAGGAAAAGAGAGGAAAAAGATGATAGTATGGAGCTAACCATACATATATACACAATATAAAAATAAACACCACCAAATTCTAAAGATTATCTGAAAATTCCAACCTAAACATCATCACTCTGGAGAAAGGGATGTGTCTTTGGACTTTTTTTTCCTAAAAGGCATGGTAAACCTCTACAGATTTAAGGATGCAAGAATAGAAAATCATGGGGAAACTACCAGATGACTGAATAAATTGTGTATGGGGTAACATGATCATTAAGTCTTAAAATAATTCTTTTTAGCAAGTTTCTTAAGGAATATTACACTGAGCAGAGTTAACCAAGTAAGCATCTGACACTATTTTAACTTCAAAATAACCCCAACAACAAACCAACTAAACACAAGAGTCCTGAGATTAAGCTGGTGACCAGAATTTTAAACATCAAAACAAGATTTACCTACATTTCTTACCTTGGTGATTTTGACTGTTGAAGGAGCTCCAGGAAAACCCGGAATGCAAGTCTTGAATTCACTGATTTTACTGAAAGGCCCAACACCACAGCCATTAATTGCAGCAACTCTGAACCTGTACACTGTGCCTGGAAAAAGATCCTGTTTCTTAAGTAATCTGTAGTCTGGTACATCCGCACCTTCCGTCTGAAAATAAAACAACACTTGTGTTAATTTTTTAAATATTCTAAACACAATTAGCCTAGAAAAAGAAAGTGGGTAGTAATAAATTAAGTTTGACTGAAACTGAAAATCTATCTAATACTTTTGTACTTAAATCAGAATTTATGAAAAGGTTCTGACTGAGGCACTATCTCACCTCAAAACAGCTGATCTAAGACGCCATGTGAGAGACTACATCTCTGAACCAAAAAAACACCCCATTTTTTCAGTCATTTAAGTTAAACTGCACCTTACGGTTATTTTTACTCAAGAAAGTAAAAGCAAGGCAGCTTTTACAATTACATAATTCATTACTTAGTTAGCATAATCTTCTGTCCTAAAAAATATTTGTATTTCAAAACCAGTTATTCCTATAGTTAGGAGCTGCAATTTGATGTGTAGGTGATCAAAATGTAACACATAGGTTTGTGAAACATCACGTGCTACTGTACTTCCATGAAGAAAATATGCATTGATTCATCACTGAAACTTACAAGTGAACTACTTTCCTTCTGAATAAAGCACAAGAAATACAACCAATGTAAGCACTGTAACTGTGGTCTTTGGAACTATGATACACAATATTTATAGTGAAGCTCTTTCAAAGAAAGGGTTCAGTTATTTTGCTTCTGTCTCAGGAAAACGAAATAGGATTTTTGTTCCAAGCTCACTAGGATGTCATTAATTTACACTTTTGCTATTAAAACTGCAACAATTTTGTAAGTTTCATACATATTTTCATATATGAACTTACCTGTACAAAAATATTAAGATAGAAAGATCTAATACAAAACCTACCACAGTTCCAGATCTAGTAGTTTTAAACAGCCTAGCCTATGTCTTATTAGTATCTTTAACAATTTTTAAGCAATAATTCTGGGAACAGAGAAGAAACTTTGAAACATTTCAATGGTGTACTGAAGTGACATAATAAAAAAGTTGTGGGTTTTTTAGTTTTTAAGAATTTTTACTGGTTTGAGAGTTTATTAAGTTTAAAATTCTTTCCTCATGTTGGAAACAAGAAAAGAATTAGCAGTAGCAAAGTAAGATATTCCATATTATCATCCATAAACAAAAATGAAGATCTGTCTTGTTTAGGAAATAATAAAAACAGGTGAGAAAAATACATGAGGAACTACTGGTCACAAAATACCAAACTCCTACAAGCACCAGATTCTGCTGCAGTATCAGAAAACCCCACATTCTGTTTTCAACTATACAAGCAACAGATCCCAAAATACATATGTGCAAGTTATGTCTGGGAAGAATCAGCAGCCACCTTGTTAGAGATGTTCAGTGTCTCCTCTGGCAGTAGGTAGAACTGGCTCACCACAGCACTGTTGTTCTTAAAAATCCCAACGTCGTACCACCGCCGGTCTCTCGTCTTCACCGGTGCCACTGGTCTTTGTGGAGTTTTCTAGCATTTTAAAAACATGTTACATGGACTACCCACACTTCAGGGTAATGTAAAAAAGTGTTAACTCTAGTATATGTGAGAGACAATCCCCTTTTTTATACCAGTGTTACTTTCTTCAAATGCATATGCATATATTATTAAAACACTGCTCAAAACCAACTGGTTCTTATACATTGACTCAGACAGTCTGTCATTTAAAAAGCAGCAGCTGGGATGTCATATCTGACATTCAAAACAGGCAGGGGAAGAAGTTTAAAGCTGTAGAACTAGGTGTCTGTAGCAGCATGTAGTTGTGAGTTAATTTCACTCAGAGGTCAATTAGTTCCCCAGAGTGGTCCAACAGCAGCTCTCCCTGGAATTCAGCTCCACCTCAGCCCCAAACACGCTCTCTCTCAGCCTCTGCTGTGGCAGGGGGTGATGGTGGTGGAGGGATGTGAACTGCTCCTGACTGACCCAGAAAGACAAACTGCCTTTCTTGCTTGCCTCCAGACACCAGGGAGAGCACTTGCACAGTCAGCGTGCCCAGCACAGACAGGCCATGGTCCTGCTGGCACGGAAATGGGGCAGGAACTGCAGCAGCTCTTGGCAAAAGCACCCCGACCCTTTAGGCAGCAGCTGCTTCTCCCCATCCTTAGTTCCTCCCTTTTGGTGGCAACAGTGGCACCTTGGGTTTGTGTATTAAGTTGTAAGCAGGTGAAATAGGAAGCATTTACTTTTTCAGGCAGTATTTACAGCTTGCATAGCCAGTCCCCATCTCCTCTAGGGAAAAACATCAAGATGTCAGTCAAGTAACGTTTCAAATCTATAGATCAGCAGCTAACACTACTCCAACCTAACACATACTTCATTTTAAATTCAGTTGTGCACAGAGAAAAACATTTTACATTTGCACATCATGCAGCAGAGAGACCATTCCACTGTGCCAGTCCCTAAAACGATTCAACAGCTGAAACACGTACTTGGATCTCCTCCCAACTACACAACTGCTACTTAGACTCACATTAACCCACACAACGCAATTACTTTTACAACAGAAATGTTTACCCCTGTATTATTCACTTCAAGCCCTAAATAAACATTACTTTTCTTTCAAAAATATAATTAAAGGAAAACAGAAGAGCCCTTAAAACTAATCACCAGAACAAAAGATACAGAAATGTGATTATACTTTTTTGGACTTACAGAGGAGTGTGAATCATTTCTCTGTCCAGTACTGACCCTTGTTGAAGGCATGATATAAGCAGTTTCGGCAGCTAAAAACAGAAAGTTAATTTTAAAAAGCTTAATTGATACAAAAAATTTAACACAAAATCCAGAGTATGAAAAGTTGACCTCAAGAGCCATTTACAAGTATTTGTTGCACAAGTCTGTCTCAGACTTCTTTTGCATGCAGTTCTATTTATAACACAAACAACTAATTTTGGTTTCTGTCGTATTCACAGAACAATTCTGAGAGTCTGGCACTGGAGGCTCCTACAGATAATACAAACAGAAGGCAGAAAATCCTAGAGTGACAGAATAATGAAATTAATAGAAAACATTTTCAAACAAATAATTTAGATACCAGATTGAGGCATAAATTGATCACACTGTATGAATAGTCTAGGTGTGAAATCTTAATTTGATTGCATTGTTTCTGACATCAATACAATCTCAATCTGAACATGAGCAACTAATCTGAAAACAATCCTACCATGGGAACAGAGCATTCATTAAATTTAAAACTGAATATTAAAAAAGAAAAAAGATTAAGCACATGAGCAACACAAGGGAGTATTAGTATTCTATACTTGTGTTCTGAGTTTTGCTTTTAAAATACAATACTGTTTATTAAAAATTAATACTACACACAACATCAATATGAGACTACAGTTCTTTAGTTAGCACTCAAAACAGTAACAAGCACAGCCTGTTGATATTCATGAAAAACAAAACTACCCATATGTTTATATTCTACTTTGCTGCTTATTTTGGATATTTCAAGCAGACATGAAGTGGCCAGCACATCAGCTAGCCACGTTAACTGGCCACATCTGTGAAAGGGCAATTGCTTAGAATCAAAATCATCAAAGGTTATTATTTTAGTCTTTTGCTGACTAACAGACAATCACTGAATGAAAGCAAATATGCAATGGGCACCAGAACTGGCTACCACTGCTATTTAGACAATGGACCTCAAATGAAGATTTTAAAGGACTTTTCACCTACAGGAAACACAGTGATTTACAAACATATAAAAGGAATATCCTGATTTTAAAAGATGTTTAAATCATATCAGAGATCATCCAGGCTGCACAAGGTCTTCAATGCCCAAAGACTATCTACATCCCAGGTACTAGTCAAGATGGGAATCCCACCACACTAGAGGAACTCTGATGGGCTTAGATATATATGGCTCAAAATACAGTATGTGAAACACATTTCAAACCTTCAGATTTTGAATTGAATGTTGTTAGTGAAGTTTCATCTTTAACAACTGCCCCATTTGTACTTGATGATTCAGTTTTAACAGCCTGCGGGGTTACCATAGTTTGTGTGCTGGAGACAGTACTGGATACAGAAGCATCAGGATTTACAGTTTGTTTGTCCAAGTCATGTAATTCACCTACATTTGCTGATGTCTGAGGACCTTAAAAAAGAAAACATTAACCAGAAATCAATATTGATACCACATAACAAATCTCAACTTGATCTAATAGCTTCAGTTTCACAGAAAGCCTGAGTTTAGCTCAGAGTCAGGTTAGAGCAAATCTGATCATATTCACTACCAATGCTTTCTTTAGGTATATACCTGAACCAAAGTCTGACTGCTCAGTCATAAACAAATACATGTAAAGTTATTTGAGGCTTGCTATTCTATATTTATTTGGTTACAAAAGGATTAATTTGTGGGAAAAAAGCACTAAAATAAAGCATCCACACGAACCAGTAACACAGATTTGTAACAATCAAGATTAACCCCTGTGGAAATCTGTTTCTCACAAAGCACTAAAGAACCAAAATGTCCACATTATACTTACATTACACTGTGAAGAAAATAAAAATCCAACAACCTATAAAGTACATAAAAGTAAAATATAAACAGATCAGGTGATCGAGCCTGGATTCACCACGTTGAACTTAAGGCATGTCAGTGAAATGCCTACAACAGTGTCCTGTCATCTTCTGTTTCCTCTACAGTCAGAGAGAAACGTGCTTCTCTCTACACTGCCAGAAATTTCACACTATAGCTTTTCACTGTTAACAGACAGACATAGTGTCAAAGAGTCTGAAGTTACTATCACCAGGTTGTAAAATGATCTGTCCCTTTTTTATGTTAAAAATGGCTATTTATATTTAGGCACATTTGCCATCACCATAAAGAATATATTGAGAATTTTATGTCCCTTGCAACACTTCAAACTTAAGATTTCCTTATTCCTTGCATTGTCTAAAAACACGTTCAGTAATAACTAACACAAGGTGTGTTTTTTTAAACTACAAAGGACTCTAAAATAATTTTAAATTGCAAGACAGAAATAATCTGATTTTTTGTTTATGACATAAACTTTAACTCCCACGTTATAATTAATTTTTATTCTATAGTCATCTTACTTGAAGTACAAACAGGCAAAAGAGAAGGGGCATTTGATTCTTTGAATCCTGTAGCATCCATGTGGTTTTTCATAGTCTCCTGTGTAATCTTGTTTTCAGGTGCAGCAACCTTTTCTTTTCCTTCTACTTTCAACAATGAGTTGGATGAAAGGGAAACTTGGACCTATTCAAAACAACACATTTGTTAACGTTTAACTGCAAAGTTCAGAAATTTCAGTTGCAAACACAGCATGAAAATGCTTGCTCATAAGCAACAAACTACACTCCAACAACTCCCCCTACTACTTCAATTAAATGAAGAAAGCAAACTCTCAATCCACCT
>VWZD01007907.1:0-35775 GCA_013396695.1 Sakesphorus luctuosus | reverse complement strand
TTCTTAACCTGCACTCACATCTTTCTTAACCTGCACTCACATCTTCCTTAACCTGCACTCACATCCTTCTTAACCTGCACTCACATCCTCCTTAACCTGCACTCACATCCTTCCTAACCTGCACTCACATCCTTCCTAACCTGCACTCACATCCTTCCTAACCTGCACTCCCCACAGCTTGCTTTAACTGAAATCAAACTTAATCTGTTCAGAGTACCTTTATTGTACATTCAGTGGTGTGTTGTAAATACTAAACTTTCAAATATATATATATGAAAAATACTGACAGCTCCAACCCCCCTGCATTTCAGGCAAACCCCCCTGGTGTGTTGGCACTGCTGGATGAGGAGTGCTGGTTCCCCAAAGCCACTGACAAGACATTTGTGGAAAAGCTGGTCCAAGAGCAAGGAACTCATTCCAAGTTCCAAAAGCCAAGACAACTAAAGGACAAAGCAGACTTCTGCATTATTCACTATGCAGGGAAGGTAAGGGTTAAGTGTTAAATTCTTGGTTAGAAATGCTGGTTTGGGGAGAGTACTATGCAGTATAGCACATTACAGATATATACATATATATAATACAGATATGTACATATATATAGTACTATGCTGTATACATATAACAGATATATATTGTCAGTATAGCTACCAAATTTAGAAACACTTTTGCCCTGTTTAATTTTCTTGAGCATATTCAGGTGAGCTTTTATGGAACTTGTGTTATCAAATGGACAGAACTGAAAAATATGAATTAATAGTAAGCAAATATTTTGGTTTCCTTGAACTTTGTAGCCAGGTTTTACAGGTGGAGTTTTTTCCAGGACTTCAGGATAACCAGGACTATTTTACAGGGCTCTGCTTGGAATTATTTTCATAAATGGTTAAAACTTGCTCCTAGTTTTTGACCTGATAGAAGAATCAGGTTGTGTAACAATTAAAACTCTCCTTTAATGTTCACTTTAAGTAGTACTGGCTTGTTACCCTTGTTGAGGTCAGTGGTGCCAATGAGGTAATTGTAGCAAAAATTAAAATAAATTAAACATTTTGCTGCATCAATATTTTAAAAATTACTTAGAAACAATGCAGTCATCACTGGTACAGCAGTGAAGAGATTGCCTTTAAATAATGAAATAAAGAGTAAACCAACCTGGTGTGTGGCTGACAGGAAATAATTGCTGAAGGAATGGTTGGTTTCTGCCAGACTTGAGTGGGCATTTCTGGAATCCTGGCATTCCAGAGCTTCCTGTGACAGAAGGCACTTTGCACTTCCTGATCAGAATGTGGATCCCTTCAAAAGTGGAGGAATCTGTGAAACAGTCTTTCCTGCAGCAGGTACTGAGACAATCATCTGGTTTGGTTTGGGATGTGGAAGCAGTTAAATGTGGCTTTCCTTCCACAGCCTTTATCCAAAAATATAAAGCTTTTGGTTTGGTTGAAGCAAGGCCATGTTAATCTGTACAGAGGTTTTGTTTGTTGGAATTGGGGAATTTTAGGGCTCTTATTTGGGTTGGTATGAAACCCATGTTGGTATCACTGAGTTTTCAGCTTAATTGGAAACCACAGGTTTGGTTCTTTCAAGGTAAGAGCTTTGTTTTCTTTATAGGACAAAGTGTTTAAATTTAACTACTATAGGGAAATTAAAAAAATCCATGCTGCAGCACATCCTTTATTTACTCTAATAATTTAGGTAAGTACAATTAGAGTTGGTTTCCTATTTCCACAGTCACCCTCACAACACTGGGCTGCCAATGGACACCCAGCTGTTAACAAGCAGAAAGTCTTGCTGGAACTTTAGGAAAACTCCCATTTACTCTTTCAAAGGAAAACCAACTTTCTGTGGTGCTTTGGGCTGTGCTGAGGAGGCACAGCAAGCAGGGCTGGGCTCTGATCCTGGAGGTCTTTGCCAGCCTTGCTGATCTTGTGATTCTGAGCACAGAGAGCAGGAGGAGAACACCACTGTGGTATTGCTGAAAGCTCTTCCTGGGGCTGGTGACCACAGACCTGCAGCTGGTTGTCCATTCTGAGCACAGAGAGCAGGAGGAGAACACCACTGTGGTGTTGCTGAAAGCTCTTCCTGGTGCTGATGACCACAGACCTCCAGCTGGTTGTCCATTCTGAGCACAGAGAGCAGGAGGAGAACACCACTGTGGTATTGCTGAAAGCTCTTCCTGGGGCTGGTGACCACAGACCTCCAGCTGGTTGTCCATTCTGAGCACAGAGAACAGGAGGAGAACACCACTGTGGTGTTGCTGAAAGCTCTTCCTGGTGCTGGTGACCACAGACCTGCAGCTGGTTGTCCATGTGCCCTGCAGGTGGACTACAAGGCAGATGAGTGGCTGATGAAGAACATGGACCCCCTGAATGACAACGTGGCCACGCTGCTGCATCAGTCCTCAGACAAGTTCGTGGCTGAGCTCTGGAAGGATGGTAAGACCTGCTGATCTCCCCTTGCTGGAGGAGTTGGGGGTTTGTGCCTGTCCCTCCTCCCCCTCCACCCCTCACTGTAAACCTCTACAGGGTTTTCTCTCTTCCTCAGAGCCACAAGTACAAAAGGAAGCTGGGTTGCACCTCTGGTCCCTTGCACATGTACCATTTCTGAGTAGCTGCTTCTCATGGTCATTATTTGAACTGATACTCACTTATTATTTGTTACTCTGTGTGGAATTTCATGTAGGATCTTGTGCAAAACTCTTAGTTGGGACTTGCAGCAGTGGAGTCCTGAATGTGAACAGCTGTGGTGGTTCTTGCTGTTGCTAAAACTTGTCCCATGTGAGCACCAGCATGTGCAGGGTTGGTTGTACCCTGAAATCCACACCTAAAATAAATCTCATTAACTGCCCTAGCAGTGCTGAGATACTGCATTTTAAAATCACATGCAGTGCATCCCTGTTTTAACTGTGCACTGCTGCTCAGCCAGTTTGCCTGCACATCACCTGAAAGTATTTATCTATACCTTGACCAAAATACTTCAAGAAGCAGAAATAGCCAAATAAATACTTAGCAGGGACTTCTCTATTCTAGTTTTAGCATCACAGTAGATTAATTAGAGTATGTTTACAGGTCACAGTATATAAATCCTGTAGTTTGCTATTTGAGGAGGAAATGAAGCTTGTGATGAAGATGATGCTGTAGGTTCATACTGAGTTTCCCTCTTACTTGGTTCAGTCACAGAGAGCAGCTTTATATATAAAGAACTTTTTGGCTGGGCATCTGCTCCCTTCCTGCTGAGTACACACACAGAAGAAAAGGTGTTTTAGTCCAAATATTCAAAACCTGCTGTCACAGATAATTGAAATGTGCATGGAATGTGTTATGGCCTAATTGCTTTTGTAGCACAGTTAAGTCTGTTTGCAATTGATGAACCTGTTGTTTTTACTAACTGAAGTGTCTTGTGTATCTGCTCTTCTGTCTTTCTGTTTCTGCTGTTTCTCTGCCTTAGAGATTCAGAATATTCAGAGAGCCTGTTTCTATGACAATATTACTGGTCTTCATGAGCCACCAGGTGAATGGATATAAACCAGTAGGCCTCCTAAAGGCAGGGCTGTTGTACCTCCAGGACAATCCATTGTTGCTCGTAGGCTTGCATGAACTTCTCATTTCATGCTGGACTTAGGTGACCCCCAGGCCAGCTCCCGTTCAGCTGCTGCTGCACACACACATGACATCTCAGTTATGCATTGCAGATGGAAAGGTTTGTGCTTCCTAGTTCCATGATGAGATGTAGAATTGCTTCTTAAGTGACAATTCTGGTAGCTCCAAGCATTTGAGAGAATGCATAAGCTTTGTAACACTTATCAAGCTTCTTTCTGCAGTCCAACATTGACAAACCTCTGGAATGTTCTAGAACGTGGCTGTGTTCTTTTGGGAGGAGAGCTGAAGAATGTGTTGAAGTATCAGAATGAGTGCTGCAGTTGTAGTGGGGGTAGTAAGTGAAATAACCTTCTTCCAGACTTGTTGGAATTGTTCTTTTATTTTAAAACCTCTTAATTTAATTTGAACATTCCCCGTCGTACAAGCAGCACGTGTTGTGTGAGGTGTTGAGAAATCAACAATCCACTTGCTTGGAATGTCTTTGAATACATTCAAATGTTTTATCCAACCTCCTCATCCTGCTTGTATTCCTCTCCCCAAGTGTAGAAATACATGGATGTGAAGGTTGTGCCTTCAGACTTGCAGCCTTTACTTGGGTTTCTCTTCCACTGCTCCTGATACATCCCATCCCATCATGGTGTTCCCAAAGAATTCCTGGGAGATGGTGGTGCAGTGATACAGCTCAGTGACTGCCCTTACATTTACTAATCCTGTTGGAAATATGAATCCCCCTGTTCAGGCTGGAGCCCAGAGGGCAACCAGAACTGCCCAAGGATCAGCTGCATTTGCTGCATTCCCAAAGGCTGTGGTGGCTCCAGGGGGGCCTGGTGGGGGCAGCTTTCCAATCAGCTGTTCTGTTCATCCCCCAGGAGGCTGATCCCCAATAATCTCTGCCCATGTTTGCTTTAGAACTGATTCTGCTTCCAAGTAAATATTTGGGAGATGATTTAGGAACACTTTGCCACCTGCTTATTATTCTGACTTTATTGAACTGTAGATTCTTGTGTTCAGACCCCCGTGGAGGAGCTGAACTCTGCTCTGCACTGCAGGCCAGACCTACAGCTGGTTATTCACACTTACTGCCCTGTGTTTTTCTGCTTTTAATATTCTTTTTTGTTTTAATAGACTCTTGAAAACCAGTTGAGTACGAGGAGGAAATAAAAAAGTGTCACTTATTTGTCAGATCCAAAACTAATTCTGGTAGCAAAGCATAACCCCCTCTGCTTTGGTTTAAATCATAAAATAACTTCACAAAATCTAAGCTGTAGCCTACAAACAGTTGCTTATTTTTGACTGGCAACCCTGGATTTCACAGGGAACCCACTTATTTTTGGTGTTTGCTCAGTATTAAGAAGCACCAGCTGTAATTATTTCACCTGTTGTATTTTTTTAGGAAGCTCTTTACGTAATTCTTGACATGCAGATGGAATCACCTTCATGTTTTTGGCCTTAAGGTTTTAATGTTGCCAGTCAGATTTCTAATTTGTGCTTCTGAAGATTAAACCTTTGAGATCCTTACCCCAAATGCTCAAAAAATCAGAGAAAAATCTTTATTGTGATGCTTTATGGCAGCTGTGAAGTGCTTTGGTGGGGAGTTTTCCTGGTTTGAAGTTTGTCTTCCTGGTTTGAAGTTTGTCTTTTGGCCAGGGAGGTCTTTGTAGTTGTGTTAAAAGTGGAAGGAATTCTTCAGGACAGCAGCCAAGCAGAAGTCTGGCAGATACTTTTTCCCCTCATCACTGAAATAACACTATTTCCAATCCTGTAAATTTTTATGCAAACATGTTTGAATGAACCTCAGATTTAATCTGTATGATTGTCATAAGTGACTCCTCACTCTAAGCAAACACACACAAATGTGTCATTCTAAATGTTCAACCCACAAATATTTTGCATTGCAACAATCCTAATAATTGCCAATTTCCAGGCAGCTTTTATTTCCCCCCTGTAAAGCTTGACTTAAAATAAAGAAAACCACTTTCCTGGTCATGTAGAACTGCAAGTAAAGAGCTGGATATTTCAGTCTGTACCTCCTAAAGCTACACTCTCCTGCTGGATAAGTCTGTGGCTTTTGGTCCCCAGCTTGTGCACCGTGTCCCTGTCCCTGCCTTGCCTCCGACGGCGCCGCTGCCATTGCCCTGCCCAGCTTGTGCCACTCCCCGCCCCCTCCCCGTGCCCCCCAGGGCACAGCCACTCACCCTGTGCCCTGTCCCTTGCAGTGGATCGCATCGTGGGGCTGGACCAGGTCACTGGCATCACCGAGACGGCCTTTGGCTCTGCCTACAAGACCAAGAAGGGCATGTTCCGCACCGTGGGGCAGCTCTACAAGGAGTCGCTCACCAAGCTCATGGCCACG
Source organism: Sakesphorus luctuosus (assembly GCA_013396695.1). Lineage (NCBI taxonomy): Eukaryota > Metazoa > Chordata > Aves > Passeriformes > Thamnophilidae > Sakesphorus > Sakesphorus luctuosus. Next base: position 29,832 of record VWZD01007907.1, on the reverse strand, counting down.
CTGCGCAACACCAACCCCAACTTCGTGCGCTGCACCATCCCCAACCACGAAAAGAGGGTANNAGCCCTTGGCCCTGCCCCTGGCCCTGCCCAGCCCTCTCCCTGGGCACTGCTGCACTGCTGGCTCTGCCCAGGGGGTGGCACAGCTCCCACACTCATCAGTCTACTCCCAGTGTTCCTCCATCCTCTCCTTTGGAGCTCTGGCTTTGCAGAGTAGCCTGGAAAGCAGAGGGCTGAGTTTGTCTGGGAGGTGTAAAGCCCCAGCCTTGAGGGGTTTGCTTAGAATGGATTTTGGGTTGGAAAAGACCTCCCAGATCATCAAGTCCAACCCTTGGGCCAACTCCAGTCCCGTCACCAGATCATGGCACTCAGTGCCACGGCCAAGCTCACTTGAAAAACCTCCAGGGATGGGGAATCCCCCCCCTCTCTGGGCAGCCCATTCCAATCCCTCAGCACTCTCTCTGCAAAGAAGTTTTTTCTCATCTCCAACTTCCATTTCCCCTGGCAGAGCTTGAGCCCCCCGTGCCCCCTTGTCCTATTGCTGAGTGCCTGGGAGAAGAGTTGTAGTTTTACTTGTATAGTTCCAAAGGGGTTTTACTTCTACAGTTTTACTTGTATGGTTTCAAAGGGGCTTTACTTGTATAATTTTACTTCAAAAATATACAAGGCCTTGAGTTGGTCTGAGCCAACAATTAACACAATAATTCAGCGTCTCCCAGTTGGTAATTGGGTGGCTCAGTTTACAGCTGGAGGAAGAAACTTGCCAGTGATTGAACATAGAGTTGTTGGGTGGAGGTACAGGGTCAATCCACAGCTTGGCAAGACAGATTTCCATGTTTACATCCTCTAAATATCTGATGCTTAAGGAGACTAAAAAAGATTTTTTTTCTGCTAAATCTCCACAAAAAACTTATCACAGAGTCACACAATATGCTGAGTCGAAAGGGACCCCCAGGGATCACCCAGTCCAACTCTCAGGCCTGCACAGGCCCATCCCCAGGAGTCACCCCCTGTGCCCCAGAGCATCATCCAAACACTCCTGAAGCTCTGGCAGCCTTGGGGCTGTGCCCACTGCCCTGGGGAGCCTGCTCAGTGCCCACCACCCTCTGGGGGAAGAGCCTTTCCCTGAGATCCCACCAGTTCCAGAGCAGAATACAGGATATCAGTCACCTGGGTACAAGTCAGGTGGCCCATAGCACTTGTTGCCTTGTTCCCATCAGGTGCATAAACCTCTCATTAAATAACTTATAAAATGCTTGTGCCTTGGAGGAACTTCTGGCTTCAGAAGTTTGTGTATTAAATATTCAGTACTGGGAAACAAATCCCTATCAGTTTTCATAACATGGACCTTGTGCACAGAAAGTTACAACCCAGTTCCTTCCCATCAGAGTTTTAATGGTTCCATTATTGTGGGTATCCAGATATTTTTGTTGAATCATGTCGTGGTCCTGTCAGCTTTCCTCTAGGATGGCACACAGGAATTATTCATTTCTCTTGATTCTTAACCCCAATTAAAAAATAGGAGCAGTTTGGGTGTCAGGTGTTTGTTACCCCAAATCTGTCACGTGGCTTGTCCAACCTCCACCTGGCCTGGCTGTGCAGCTCTGAGCATGTTGGGAGGTAATTTTTCACTCAGTTAAAAGACTGAAAATCATGCTTGTTTTGTTCTGTCCAGGCTGGAAAATTGGATCCACATCTGGTTCTAGATCAGCTTCGGTGCAACGGGGTTTTGGAAGGAATCAGGATCTGTCGACAGGGATTTCCCAACAGGATAGTGTTCCAGGAGTTCAGACAGAGGTAACAGCAGGAACAGTCTTCTCATTTCTTACCAGCTAAAGCTTCTTGTTAAATAACTGAACTCACCCCAGCCCAACTCAGAGGAAATCAAACCCCATGGGTGAGGTTTTGAGCTGGAAGCAGTTGAACACTGCAGGTGTATTCTGGAGGCAACAGGAATGGAAACAATCTGAAATTTCTGCTGGAAAAACTTCTGGAGAAATGCCCTACCCATGCCCTTGGGCACTATGGCCTTTTGCTATACATTTATATTATAGATGATACAGCTTCTTGTTGAATGTGAAGGTGCTTTTCCATTTGCCTTAAAGGTATGAGATCCTCACTCCCAATGCAATTCCCAAGGGTTTCATGGATGGGAAGCAAGCCTGTGAGCGCATGGTGAGTGTGTCTGCCTAGACACTGTCAGAGCATTGAAAAGTTGGGAAAAAAGCTGCCCTTTCCTTGGTGGAACAACAATGTGCTCTCCTGCCCACTCAGATCAGAGCCCTGGAGCTGGACCCCAACTTGTACAGGATTGGCCAGAGCAAGATCTTCTTCCGAGCTGGTGTGTTGGCACACCTGGAGGAGGAGCGGGACCTGAAGATCACAGACATCATCATCTTCTTCCAGGCAGTGTGCAGAGGGTACCTGGCCAGGAAGTACGTGTGCTCTCATGCTTTGCTCTTCCTTGGGGTCTCTTCAGCCCCTTTGGTGGGGAGCTGTGCATCAGAACCTCCATTTCAGGAGAGCTTTCCTCAGTCTCTTTCGTGATAAGCTGTGGCTGTATCCAGGACAGCAGTGGGTTTTTACCTGATGAGAATTCATACCTTCATTCCTGACCCTTATCAGCTTCCCTCACTTGTGTGTCACACACAGCTCTTTGCAGTGGCTGCAAAGAAAATCTCTCCTCCTGTTCCACTAGAGGTTCATGGAAGTTCTCTAGAAAGATACACTTTTGGAAATTAAAGTATCTAATCCATCCTGCTGTAGTTTTTTTAATAAAAAGGCCTGTTAAGAGTAAGAACAAAGATAATTTGTAATTGTTGTTTTGAAAATGGTGGATCTCCCTCTTGCTCTGACTCTTCATAGGAGTGAAAGCTTGAGTCTGTAGTTACTGAAACATAAAAATAAGATCATTTGTGGTCTGCAAGTGTTCTAGAGTTGGGTAACCTAAAAATTAAAAGCATGGCCACGTGATCAGCTGTATTTAACACCAACTTTTTGCTCTGTCTTTCAGGGCCTTTGCAAAGAAACAGCAGCAGCTGAGTGCACTGAAAATCCTGCAGAGGAATTGTGCTGCATACCTAAAGCTCAGGCACTGGCAGTGGTGGAGAGTCTTCACAAAGGTTCCTTCTGTTCTGTTCTCTTGCATTCACCCATCAACAGGTGAGTGCAGGTTCTCACTTGTTCTTCTCAAACCTTTGCAGGTGAAGCCTCTTCTTCAGGTCACTCGTCAAGAAGAAGAACTTCAAGCCAAGGATGAGGAGCTCATGAAGGTGAAAGAAAAACAGACAAAGGTGGAGGCAGAACTTGAAGAAATGGAAAGAAAACATCAGCAGGTTTGTGTCTGAGATCAGCCTTTGGTATCTAGGACATGAATTACCCCATGGAGCCCTGTTGGGAGACTCTGGGGAGCAAAGCACTGAGGATCAGGAGAGCAGAGTCCTCTCACAGTCACCAGGAATATGAAACAGGGCTTGTGCAGAGCACTTGGTGTGTCCAGCACAACATCTTTGTCTCTGCACTGGAGAGACATGGAGGTGATGGATGGACCACCCACAGGATAAAGAATGGGCTGGGTGGTGGCACTCAGAGTTGCAGCCAATGGGTTGATGTCCATGAGGAGCCAGAGATCAGTGGTGTCCTCAGGGGCTGGGACTGGGACTGGCCAGGAGTCATGTGTCCATGGCACTGCTCTGCCACTGCAGGGATGAGCACAAGGAGCAGTCCCAGGAAATGGGCACTTCCCTCATCTGTTTGCTGGTAGAACAGGGAAGGTGGAGGAGATGCAGAGGGGTTTGTTCCTCAAACTGGAGGGAATGTTGCTGTAGCCCTCCTGCCACAGCTGGTGTTTCTGCACTGCTGCTAAAGCCTCTGCTCAAAGCCTTTGGGTTGGGATGTTGGCCAGGGGGACAAGAATTGGAGCAGAACCTGGCCTTTAATTCATTTTACACTTGTCAGGTGTATAAATCTCTCCCCAGAGACTGAAGTGTCATTTTTGAAGGTTTACTACTTTTTGTGTGTCTTTGCAGCTTCTAGAAGAGAAGAACATTCTTGCAGAGCAGCTCCAGGCTGAAACAGAGCTCTTTGCAGAAGCTGAGGAGATGAGGGCTCGCTTGGCTGCCAAAAAACAAGAGCTGGAAGAAATTCTCCATGATTTGGAGTCCAGGGTTGAGGAAGAGGAGGAAAGAAACCAAATACTGCAGAATGAGAAAAAGAAAATGCAGGGCCACATTCAGGTATGGTGCTCAGGAACTGGAACTGGAAGGGGATGCAAACAGGGCAGTTAAGGATGGGGGAGCTCCCTCAGCACCTCTGCAGCACTGAGCAATTTGCTTCTCATGGAATAAATGAATTCTTTTCTCTCCCTGTGGTCACTGTGAGGAGCTTCATGGGGTCTCTAGATATGTGAGGGTGAGGAAGGAAAGAGAAGTCAGGATGGTCTGTTGATAAAGGATAAATTCCTTAGGGCTTTAAAGGTGACAAGTGCTCCTGAGGGGGAGGGACCAGGAATGGCCACACTGACCACATGGTGTCTCTTGTGAGAGAAATGTTCCTTTTTGACTGAAATCCAGTGAGTGGCATGAGCAGTATTCCTCCTTTCACTTTTACAAAACTTAAGACAATATAATCTCCTCCAGGTTAGTTGGTTGAGTGTTTTTTTTGAAAACCAGATTATTTAGAGGCTGCCTTTTCAGTAATGGGGTCCCTGAGAAAGGGAGCACCTGAGAACTTACCTGGCTCTCAAAATAATTGTCATTAATTACAATTTTTTCTTTTATAATTGGAATTAGGAAGGTGAAAGACTACTGAAGTGAGTGTGTGTTTCCTAGAGAGCACATTTCAGCCAAAGCTGAAATACAGAGCAGAAACAACTCCATGTGTATCACATGGCCCTTAATTTCATTCCCAGATCATTGACTCTGTAAATGAATCCAACCAACCAAACGTGGGTTTAATGCATGGTAGGACAAGTGGCTTTTCAAAATAATTCATCTTTGTCACTAAGTTAAAAAAATAGGTGTTCCCAAGTGTTTAAGCTGGAAAATGCACAGCTGCAGTTCTTTCCTGCCAGGACCTGGAGGAGCAGCTTGATGAGGAGGAGGGAGCTCGACAGAAGCTGCAGCTTGAAAAAGTGACAGCTGAGGCCAAGATCAAGAAGATGGAGGAAGAGATCCTACTGCTGGAGGACCAAAATTCCAAATTTTTGAAGGTGAGACCAGTGTGCATGGTGGAGATACTGCCCCAAGGCAGGGGACAGCTCTCAGCTTGGGCCTCCCGTGAAATGCACCTGAGGACTCAGGGGATGTGAGACACTGACAGTTCATTTGAACTGACATTCCAAAGGGAAGGATTTGTCAGGCACTCTTTCCAGTTTCATGCAAATCTAAGAGCTGGAAACTGTTTCTTATACCTCCTATTGTTCCTTGCAAACAGGTTTCCAAATGCTGTCCCAACACCAAGCCTGCCATGTGATAGATTCCAAGTCTCTCTTGGAAAACAAATGTTTGTGTTTTTAACACTTCCAGTTAATCCTTAATATTGATCTCCACCTGCAATGAAATCTGTACTTTCTGTGCTGTAAGAGACCTCTCTGGGTTGTGTACATTCAGTTCTTTGCAGTGCTCAGGGGCTCCTCAGGTTGTGTTTTACAAGTTGTTCTTCCTCCTCTTCTCCCAACCAGGAGAAGAAGCTGATGGAGGATCGAATTGCTGAATGTTCTTCTCAGCTGGCTGAAGAAGAAGAGAAGGCCAAGAACTTGGCCAAACTCAAGAACAAGCAGGAGATGATGATCACTGACTTGGAAGGTTGGTTCATGAGCAGCCTGGCCACCATTCCAGGCAGGAATGGATCCCTTGGGGTGGTGTTTGCAGGGTCTGTTGCACTGGGAAGTGGAGCCTTAAATGAAAATAGTTAATAGCTGTCATTTTGAGCTAATTCTTGAAGGAATTGAGATTGCATCTGGCTGCTCAGTCTTTCTCTTGCTGAACTTGTCAGGTTTTCATTTCTGAGAATTCAGGTTATTTGGGGCCACAGTTAAAATTCCTGCACCCACTGGTGCCCAGGCAGAACCTCCTGGCTCTTGGGAGTGGTTCCACCTTCCTGTACCAGCATCAGAGCAGGGAATTTATCCAAGAAAGGCAGCAGGATTCATTGGGCTTCCCATATTTATTTTTATTGAATAAGCAAATCTCAATTGTTTTGCTTTTCTTGATGCTTTATCTGCATTAGACTTATATATATAATTTTTTTTTCATGCTTTATTTTTATTAAGCACCCTGGGCTGGTGGAAGGTGTCCCTGCCCATGGCAGGACGTTGGAATAAGATGAGCTTTAAGGTCCTTTCCAACCCAAACCATTCCAGGATTCTATCTAAAATAGTTCCTTTTCTTTAGACATTTATTTCTGATTGGTTTGCCTCTGTTGTCACAGGCTAAACCTGCCCCATGTGTAACCTTTTCTTCTTTCTATGTTTGTGATTTTTTTTAAATTACCAATTGTTGTAAATGGATATTTTGCAACATTAATGAGCTGCCAAGTCAAAGTTGCAAAATATAAGGCAAAGTTGCTCTCTGTGCCCTAATTTGGAAATAGTTTTTGCACTTTGTGTGTTATGGCCTGTCTTGCTACATATTTTAAAGCTGATGTGCTTATGGAAGAAAATCAAAGCCTTATCAGTATAGGGAAGGATTGAACTAACAGGGTAGTAGGTGATTGATGTTCCTTGTCTTTAACAGTTGCATTCAGAGACCTTAGGATGGGTCTAAATAAACTTTACTCACTGGAAAATAATGCTTGAGTAGCTTAAACCAGGACTAGGGTCTTGACAGATGAGTTTGGTTCTGGTACCATTCCAAGACTGATGATTTTAGAAATGGAAATTCAAGCTTAAATATAAGGCATGCAATTGCTTGGCTAGTAAAGCACAGTGAAATGATATTTACACTTGGAGATGATTCAAGAAGCCATTAAGGTCTCTCTGCTGGAGTCTTGGCACTGCTAGGCACTGAGATTTGGGGAACAAAGTTATTGCAGTTTGCTAGGAACTTTCTAAATTACAAAACTGGGTCTTGGGACAGTGCTCTAACTGTCACTGAGCAGGAACATCGTGTGAAAACAGAGGGAAAAGTGCTCTTCTTCTGGAATGAGAAGAACAGTGTTACTTTAGGTTGTCTGGAAAATCCCAAACAGCCCTGGGTGGCTGGAACAGCTGATTCTTAACATGTGGGAGATCCTGATCCAGTAGAGGCTTAGGAAGGATGTGAGAGAAATCTCTGCACACAAACAAGTGTAATACCTGCAGTTGGTGCCAGTGCACTTAGAATTGTGTTAGTGCCCTGCTGAGCAAAGCCTTCCTGGGACCTAAATCTGTTACATCCCTGGGCATTGGGTCACTGGGACCAGTTCAGCCAGGAATTGTGGTCACCAGAACCCCAGGCAGGTCAGCTGCAAGTGTTGGGTTGCTGTGGCACTTGGGTTTGCACAAGGAATTCCTTAGGACAGGAGGCTCTTGGCTACACAAGGAAGTGACTGGGAGGAAGCTGCCAGGGCTGCAGAGTCCTGCCAAATATCCCTGGGATGTGAGTTAGTGGCACAGACTCTTGCAAAAACAGTTTATGCAAGTTTGCTCTGAGCATTACTATTTTCCAGTAGACCTTTTGGAGTCTGGCCTGGCCCTTCCAAAGCCATGCAAGACATCATTTTTTCCCAGTCCATTGTTCATCTTCACTTTTGAATGCTGATGTCTGTTATTATCTGCCCTTACAGCTCAAGCTGCTCTGTTAGATCCCACTCCTTATGTTCTGCTAAGATGAGGTTGTGTCTCTGTTCCTGTATCTAAGACTTTTTTCTCCAGGCACAGACTCTTCCCTGCCTTTCTGCCCAAACCCTACAGTTTTCCTTTGCTATTTCATTTTTCTCAGCCTGCACAAAGAATTGAGACAGCATAAATTAAACTTCCCACCCTTCCTGCCACCCCAGGGTCCTGCCTCCAAACCTTGTGAGGTGACAAGAGGCAAAAATCACATGTGAAGTTAATTCTCTGCTTCCTCAGAGCGCTTAAAAAAGGAGGAGAAGACCCGCCAAGAGCTGGAAAAAGCTAAAAGAAAACTTGATGGGGAAACAACAGACCTGCAGGACCAAATAGCTGAGCTGCAAGCCCAGATTGAGGAGCTGAAGATCCAGCTGGCCAAGAAGGAGGAGGAGCTGCAGGCTGCTCTGGCCAGGTGGGAGAAATCTGCTTGGGAACAGGGTTTGCTTTGGCTGCCTTTGGAGCTGGGAATGCTGAACAGAAACCTGCTCTCATTTGTGCTGGAGCATCTCTGGCCACCTGTGCTGTGTGTGGGCATGGCACAGGGAAGGAGCTCGGTGTTCTCTCAGCAGCCTTGCTCCACAAAGCTAAAAGGAAAATGAGAGAAGTTTTACCAGGGTAAAATAGTGTCTGGGAGCTTTTTAGTCTCCCAGAGTTCAGTCTCAGGAGGGAAAAATACGTAGTTCTTAGTGGGTCTTTTTGTGTCTGTCAGTGCTTGGCAGGACAGGCTTTGTCTGTATTTGTGGGGAGTTCTGCAGTCACATGGTATGATATCAGCTAAACATCTGTTTTTTCAAGTAAGCAATTTTGTGGGAAGAGAAAATTGTACAGATGGAACATTTTAGGGACAGTGTTGAGATCTACAAAATGGGAGTACTGGAATGTAAACCAAAGCTTGATCATTCTGATAGTGCACCTGCAGGACTGTGCTGTGAGGGTTCTGAGAATAACAGGGGGGATTTATCTGTGATATTTACCCCTGGAAGTGTCCAAGGCCAGGCTGGACAGGGCTTGCAGCAAGCTGGGATAGTGGAAGGTGTCCCTGCCCATGACAGGGGCTGGGGGATGAGATGATCTTTGAGGTCCCTCACAACCCAAACCATTCTGTGATGTTTAGATGGACTGTTTTATTCCTTTGGAAAAGTTAAGGTCTCATTTATGTATATAATGTAAAGAGAGTGTTCTGAGAGTAGATGCAGCGCTCCAGGCGGGGCACAGAGTGGCTGGAGAGCAGCCAGGCAGAAAGGGACCTGGGGGGACTGAGGGACAGGAAGCTCAAGAGGAGCCAAGAGTGTGCCCAGGTGGCCAAGAAGGCCAATGGCATCCTGGCCTGGATCCAAAGTAGCGTGGCCAGCAGGCCCAGGGCAGTGAGCCTTCCCCTGGCCTCTGCCTTGGGGAGGCCACACCTTGAGTGTTGTGTTGAGTTGTGGGCCCCTGAGTTGAGGCAAGAGATTGAGGGGCTGGAGCGGGGCCAGAGAAGAGCAAGGAGGCTGGAGAAGGGAGTGGAGCACAAGTGCTGTGGGGAGAGGCTGAGGGAGCTGGGGGTGTTTGTGCTGGAGAAGAGGAGGCTGAGAGGTGACCTCAGCACTGTCTGGAAGTGCCTGAAGGGAAGTTGTGGCCAGCTGGGGGTTGGTCTCTTCTCCCAGGCACTCAGCAATAGGACAAGGGGGCACGGGGGGCTCAAGCTCTGCCAGGGGAAATTGAAGTTGGAGAGCAGAAAAAACTTCTTTGCAGAGAGAGTGCTCAGGCATTGGAATGGGCTGCCCAGAGAGGGGGTGGATTCCCCATCCCTGGAGGTTTTTGAAGTGAGCTTGGCCGTGGCACTGAGTGCCATGATCTGGTAAAGGGACTGGAGTTGGCCCAAGGGTTGGACTTGATGATCTGGGAGGTCTTTTCCAACCCAATCCATTCTATGATTCTATGAAGTATCATCACTTGCTGTGTCTGTGTTTACCAGAGGTGATGACGAGGCAGTTCAGAAGAACAATGCCCTGAAGGTGATAAGGGAGTTGCAGGCTCAGATTGCTGAACTGCAGGAGGACCTGGAGTCTGAGAAGGCCTCACGCAACAAGGCAGAGAAGCAGAAGAGAGACTTAAGTGAGGAGCTGGAGGCTTTAAAAACTGAGCTGGAGGATACTTTGGATACCACTGCAGCACAGCAGGAGCTGAGGTAGGAGCACATGCCTGTGCAAGGAGGCACCACTCTAATTCACTTTGAGTTTGCAAAAGGCTGAAATGCTGATTTTTTGATAACCCTTTGTGTGCTTCCACCAGGACAAAACGTGAGCAGGAGGTGGCTGAGCTGAAGAAAGCAATTGAAGAGGAAACCAAAAACCATGAAGCCCAGATCCAGGAAATCAGGCAGAGGCATGCAACTGCCCTGGAAGAGCTCTCTGAACAACTGGAACAGGCCAAAAGGGTGAGAAGAAAGGGAATTTTCTGCTTCAGGACTATTTATAAGCACCAGAGGTGGTGTGGTGCCTTCCTTGACCCCTGCAGAGCTTAAGTTGTCTTCTAAACATGCATAGCAATTGCAACTGGATGAGATTTATCAGGCTGGAGTGACAATATTGCAGCTCTCAGACAGCCTTGGCTCACGTGGCTCCTACTCATGTAGCTTGAGTGCCTTGCTCAGAAGTACAGTTATTCCAATTCTGCCAAAAAAAGAAGTGTCTGGTTCATGAAATTGTACTTTGGGTCATTCACAAATGTCTGTGGACAGTTCATAGGCTGTGCTAATATTTTTTTTATGTGAGAATAATTCACAAGCTCCCTTACTATTTTAAACTATTTGTCTCTAGCTTTGTTCACCTGAAGATCTCCTGCATGTGTTTTCCTCCTTATTCATTAAATATTCTCAATGAGAGCATGAAAAACTGGAGAAATACCTTGCAGTGTGAAACCAAGGTCCTGTGACGAGATGGTGTCAGTTGTGGTGCTACAGTAAAAATGAAACACCCCTTATGCCAATTGCCACTTTTTCAAAAGGTTTTTGACAAATGTCAGTGCAGTGCTGAGAAGTGCTTTGTTCTGCACTTGCAGCCTGCTCTGCCTGCTCAAATCAGGGCAGCTTTGGTTCACATCTTGCCTTTTATTCCTGTGAGATGAGCCATGCTGAGCTGGTAATGGGCACATTCCTTGCTCCTCACAGTGCTGTGCAACAGTCCTGTTACAGCTCTGACATCCCAGCTCTGTCCCCTGCTCTCACTGCTACCTGTGCTGTCTGAGAGCAGCACAACTTGCATTAACTCATCCTTGCCTGACATCCCCACAGTGTTTCAGGGCAGCATTTTTTGCACTCCCTGCTTTACAACTTGCTGAGCACTTCATTTATCTTTGAACTTGCAAACCTGATTCGCAGATTAATTTTTAGCAGGAAATACTCAACACAGTATTGAATTTCTTTTGTCTTTCTTAGTTCAAAGCAAACCTTGAGAAAAACAAGCAAGGCCTGGAGTCTGACAACAAGGAGCTGGCCTGTGAGGTGAAGGTGCTGCAGCAGGTGAAGGCAGAGTCTGAACACAAGAGGAAGAAACTCGATGCTCAGGTGCAGGAGCTGACGGCGAAGGTCACCGAGGGCGAGAGGCTCAGGGTGGAGCTGGCAGAGAAGGCCAACAAGCTGCAGGTAAGGGAGTCCTTAGCTGCTGCACAGCAGGCAAAAGGTGACAGCTCTAACCATGTCTAGCTGATGTCATGGGCTCCAGGGGCCTTACAGTGGTGATGGGCCTCAGGTGGAGAGAGCAGGACAGACACGATGCCACTCCTGAACTGCCTGGGCTGTGGGACACTCACAGTGGCCTCTGGGTTTGTGGCTTCCCTCCTGCAGAGCAGATCCTGTAGCAATCCTGCCCAGTCCAGCTGCTGACAGCTGACCTGCTGGTGTTCTGCTTGTGGAATGGAGTAGATTGGGCTGAGCTTTTCCGTGGGTAGGAGCAAAAGATTGATGGTGGCCACAGGTTTGCTTTTGTGCTTCAGAGTTGGAGGCTTGGCAGGTACAGATGGCAAGGACAGGCTCAGTTCCCTGGGAAATGCAGAAAACAGGCAAAATGCAGCCATGGCTGCTTTTAAACCACAGCAGTGTGTACTTTGGGTGAATCCAGCCAAAGTACTTCAGAAGGGGAATGGCCCAGTTCCCTTTGGAGGAAGCTTTCAGGCTCTCACTGAGTGTCAAAGCAGCACAGCCCAAAATAGTAAGAGTTGGCACCTGGCAGTAACCTTTCCTCTTGGAGTGATGCTTTAAACCAGCTGCCACCCTGATAATCCCTGGATTAATGATTTCATAAAATATGTGATCCTAGAATTAAAACCAGCATTGAAGCATAAATGCAGGTATCAGAGCATGCTGTGCTAAGCAGCAGAGCTTAATAAGGTAAGTCTTGTTTTGTTGTGCCCCTTCAGTTCAGGACTGACGTTCAACTTGAAGTTTCTTGCAAAACTTCAACATTTTTAGCTTCTTGTCACTCTTTTTTTGGGATCTGTTGTTGTCTTGCCATACCTGGAATTTGGTGAGCTTTGTGTTGTTGCAGCTCCCAGTGGGGTGTGGGCTTTGAGTCAGTGCACTCTGTCACCTTGACACTTGTTGCCTTGCAGAATGAGCTGGATAATGTCTCCAGTCTCCTGGAGGAAGCAGAGAAGAAAGGCATTAAGTTTGCCAAGGATGCTGCCAGTTTGGAGTCCCAGCTTCAGGACACTCAGGTGTGTGCTCAGCAAAGCTGGAACCTGCCCTGGGGCTTTGCTCCTCAGGGAAGAGCAAACAGAAAACACATTTTCATTCATGGCTTGGACAGTCCCTTGGGTAGAAGCTGTTTCCTGTCAAGTCCAGTGAAATAAGATGATGGCTCAGCTGCTTGTGGAAGCACTTTGTCATTACCTGGACTTCACTGCCTGAGAGCTGGTGGCCTTTCCATTTCTGTTTCATGTTTAAATCTCTGTGGGAGATAAGAATCAAATAAAAAAATCTTTCCAAGTAGAATGTTAATGTCAATAATATCCTTGGGAAATAAGGAAGACATGAGGAACAATATCCTGTGTTGTACAGGGGAGAAGTTCTTAATGTTTAAGTTCAAGCTGTCAGGTTTTAGTTCTGAATTTTAAAAAATCAGCTTTTTTCAGGTATTCATCTCTTCTGTATACTCTATTTTCCCTGTATAAAAGTGACCACTTAACTACAGAACTTCCTGAATGCTGTTAATCACAATTGGAGAGGAGCAGGATGGGGGAGAGGGAATGGGATGGGGGGTTACACCTTCCATAAGTTTCTGCCCTGACAGAAGTTTCCACTGCCACATTACAGCTGCCTTTACACTGATCTTTATATTTAAACAGTGCAGAAGAACATGGAAACTTGCTGCCATTGCAGGATTTATTGCTATATATTCTTCCCAGGTGGTCTAAAATAGCTGCTCTATATGCTGGTCTGAAAGAATTAAAATACATTTCAAAGGTGACTTCTGTGCTCATCCCCTTTAAAGAAAAGTTAGTTTATAGAACAGACCCTGGCATGGATTCCCTGGTCAGAAATGTGCTTTATAAAGTTTTCAGTGTGTCCAAAAGGAATGATCAGTGTCTTTTGGAAAACCCAAACTAGAGATGTCTTCATAAGCATGTCCATGTACCAAGATCTGTGAGAAAAACAATGCAATGTGAAGCTCTCCCTGTGCAGCCCTGGAGGCTCCAGGTGCCAGTTGTGGCCACAGTGCCCCCTGAGCAGGCTGAGCTCTGCCTGTGCCTGTGTTACAGGAGCTGCTCCAGGAGGAAACCCGCCAGAAGCTCAACCTCAGCAGCAGGATAAGGCAGCTGGAAGAGGAGAAGAACAACCTGCAAGAGCAGCAGGAAGAGGAAGAGGAGGCCAGAAAGAACCTGGAGAAGCAGATGCTGGCCTTGCAGTCCCAGGTGAGCTGCTGGAAGTGGCAGGAGTTGAGTAGAGCCTGCACAGCCCAAGGGAGATGAACTGGGGTCCTGCAGGAAACACATCGTGTAACTCACTCGTGTGCCAGACCAGAGCTGGCAATAAAGTTTCCTGTCGTCTTTCTCCATTGCAATAACAACAAGTACAATGTCATGGCTTTGCCCTGCTCCCAGTTTGTGTTTTCCTTTAATAACAGCTGCTCCTGGTCTTGCCCTTTGGACCTTATGCCCTTCTCTCCCTTTTGTGATGCACTGAGGGACATTACTTTGTTTTATTAAATTTCAGTTGGCTGAAGCCAAGAAAAAAGTAGATGATGACTTGGGAACCATTGAAGGCTTGGAGGAAAACAAGAAGAAGTTGTTGAAGGACATGGAGTCCTTGAGCCAGCGCCTGGAGGAGAAGGCACTGGCTTATGACAAGCTGGAGAAGACCAAGAATCGCCTGCAGCAGGAGCTGGATGACCTGATGGTGGATCTGGATCACCAGCGCCAGATTGTCTCTAACCTGGAGAAGAAGCAGAAGAAGTTTGATCAGGTACTCCAGCTCCCACCATCCTGCTGCTTCCCATGGTTTCCAGTGGCATCTGGTTTTTATTGTGATTGCATGAATGAAGTGACTGCTGTGGTTATTGATAAATCTTCTGTGAGCAGTTGGCATTTGTTAAGAGTAACTTGGCACTTCCAGTTTCAGTGACCACCTTTGAGGCTTGTTGGGCCAAGTAATAAGCTCTTCCTGTACAAAAAGGAAATTACATTGGAACAAAGCCTTAAGAGTATTATTATAATCCCTTAAGGTAGACTAAGATAGGATCTGAAGACTGAAAGATGGAAATAATATGAAACTTATTTAGTCTTGATTAGTAACTTGCTTTCCTCCTCATCCCAGAGCAGTTGTAGCTGTTTTCTTACATAGCTCAAGACTGAGAGACTAGACAGCTTCTGGAGGCCAATTAAACTTGGAGCATTCACCACTCCTTGAGTGAAACACCTGAGGCAGGAAGGACCTGATTGCAGAGCTTCGGAGATGGATTAATTGTTTTTTCTGTTCAGATGCTGGCAGAAGAAAAGAACATTTCTGCCAGATATGCAGAGGAGAGAGACCGTGCTGAGGCTGAGGCCAGGGAGAAGGAAACCAAGGCCCTATCTCTGGCTCGGGCCCTGGAGGAAGCCCTGGAAGCCAAGGAAGAGTTTGAGAGGCAAAACAAGCAGCTGAGAGCAGATATGGAAGATCTAATGAGCTCCAAAGATGATGTGGGCAAAAATGTAAGTGCGTTTGCACTGCCTGTTCTGTTATAAACTGCACACTGGGAGTCACAAGGGAAAACTTCCTGGCTGGGGAAGTGGATATGGCACAGGAATGGTGATTCTGAAGGTGACTTATGACCCAAAATGGTGGAGGAATTAATGCTCAGAGGAAGGGGTGAGCCTCACTAACATCAGGCCTCTTCAAAGGTTGTGTTCTCACCCTGTGCAGGAAGGATTCCAAATTTTACCATTGGATGAGTGGAGGTGGGACTGTGGTCAGTGTTGCTCCTGCCATAGGAGAGGGAGCAGCCACTTTCTCATTTTCATGGTGATGGGTGTGTTTTTTCTTATGTAAATGAGGGATAATGAGGATTTCTGTTACCTTTGGTCAAGCTGAGTTCCAGGCCATGGTTGAACCAAAGGCAGAACAGAACTGTGACCCTTCCCTGTCCTCCCTCCCTCGGCTGAGGCAGCAGCAGAGGCCACCTGACCTTGGCTGATGGCCTTTGCTCCCCTCAGCCCATCCCCGGCTCCTTCCAGAACCAGATTTGCACTCCTGTTACCGTGGGAAGGGGTGAGTCTGCCCTGGGACAGCACTGGCTGTGAGTGAGGCTCTGCTTCACCCCGGGGTGCAGGCCTGGCTCAGCCAGGGGCAGGATGGGCAGGGGGCTCAGGGGACTCCTGCTCCACCAGCCTCACCAGTTCTGCACAGCCAGCCTGCCCACTGCCCACGGGGCTGGTGGCACCTGCACTGGGGTCGAGGGCTTGCCTGGCTTTCTTGTCTTCACTGTGGCACAGGTCACCTGCATGGGTGTTCCTTGGGCTCTCTGGTGCAGACCCAGAGATGCTGCTCTGCCTGTCAGAGTCATTGCCCAGCCCAGAGCATCACAAATACACTGCACTGAGCTCTTACAGGAACTGTGAGAAATTGCTGCTCTGGGTACCTGAAGGAGAAGGTCTGACCAATGTTTGTGGCTTAGGTCCATGAGCTGGAGAAGTCAAAGAGAACTTTGGAGCAACAGGTGGAAGAGATGAGGACTCAGCTTGAGGAACTGGAAGATGAACTGCAGGCCACAGAGGATGCCAAGCTGCGTTTGGAGGTGAACATGCAAGCCATGAAAGCCCAGTTTGACAGAGACCTGCAAGCCAGAGATGAACAGAATGAAGAGAAAAAGAGGATGCTGGTGAAACAAGTAAGTCTGTTTTGCTGTGCTTCATAGTCAGGAGGGAGGGTCTTGTGCCAAATCTCTGTGCCTTCTGTGCTACCAAAAGAACAGAAGCTTTTGCATGAAGATTCCATCCTTTAGGAATCCCAAGCCTGGATTTTACAAACCATAGACTAGTCCTTGCTGAGGATTGGCCCCTGTTGGTGTCAGGCTGCTCTGGGGGCCTCCAAACCCACTCCCCAGGCAGGCAGAGCTTTAGCTTTTGCTGCCTGGGTCTATTTCAAGGACAGAAGAGTCTTGTTTGCACATTCAAGCCAGTCCTCTGATGTCCAGATTTCTCACAAAAAACTAAAAATACCCATTTACTGAACTAATAACGCTGTCCTGGAGAGCTTTTGACGTTCACTGCAATGCAGAGTTGCTGTTACCTAACACTGGAGAAGAGCTCCTGACCCTGCACAGGGAGAGAGATTGGCTTCAGAACAAAGTATATTCCTTCATTTTGGTAACCTGTGGCATTTCTGGCTGAGTTTTATTGTTGTGTATGTTTAGCTCAGTCCATGTTCACTTGCTGTTCACACACTCTCTTGTTTTGGGGAAAGTTGTTGGTGTACAAATGCCACCAGAACAGCTGTTCCAAGGGAATGGTTTAATAGTTTTCCTGAGAAATTGAGGTGATTCTACTTTTTATTTTCCATGAGAATGAGTGGCATCTGCCCTGGAGCCACCCCTGGTGGCTGGGTGGGTGTGCTGGGCCAGGGGCTGGAGTGGAGGTGCCTCAGATATCGAGTTACTGCTTTGCTGTTCCTTTGGGTCACTGCAGAGCTCTCTGCTTCCATCCTGGGCGTTTGGCTGTGCCATCTGCAATGCCTTCCGTGGCCCTGTCCCACTGGGGGTGGGACCCCCTGCTCTGCCCAGGCCTTTGGGCCTCCAGCCACAGGTTTGGTGTCCCTGAGCTTTTGCTGCCTCCATCCCTCCCTTCCTCCCTCCCTCCCTCAGGTGCGGGAGCTGGAGGCGGAGCTGGAGGACGAGCGGAAGCAGCGGGCACTGGCTGTGGCTGCCAAGAAGAAGATGGAGATGGACCTGAAGGACCTGGAAGGGCAGATTGAAGCTGCAAACAAGGCTCGGGATGAAGCCATCAAACAGCTGCGGAAGCTCCAGGTGGGCACAGCTGGTCAGGGAGCTGCTTCCTGTCCATTCTGCACCTCTGGAGCTGGAAGGCAAAAGGACAATCAGACTCCACTGACATGTCAAAGGGTGTCTGGCCTGGGCTTATCCCCTGCTCAAAACTCCTCTCATCCTTTTATAGAGTCACAGAATGGTTTGGGTTGGAACAGACCTTAAAAATCATCTTGCTCCACATCCCTGGAAGTGCCCAGGGCCAGGTTGGAGTAACCTGGGCTAGTGGAAGGTGTCACTGCCCATGGCAGGGGGTGGGACTGCCTGAACTTTCAGGTCCCTTCCAGGTCAGGCCATTGTAAGATTCCACTCCATGATTCTGTAAAAGAGGTGAAGTCTTAAAATGTGGTATTTCCAGTGAGGGGTGGAAAGATGAGAAAACAGTTTTCCTGTGAACATAAGAACTGGAATGAAGCCACTTTGGGAGGCAAGTCTTACCTCCTGAAGGCAGAAGTGCTTCAGAGGTACTAACAGGTGCTGTGAGCGTCCTGGTGCAGCATGGCTTTTCCTTCCCCTGCTTCCCACTGCAGGCTCAGATGAAGGACTACCAGCGGGAGCTGGAAGAGGCTCGTGCATCCAGGGATGAGATCTTTGCCCAGTCCAAAGAGAGTGAAAAGAAGCTCAAAGGTCTGGAAGCAGAAATCCTCCAGCTGCAAGAGGTGAGACTGAAATCCAGGAGATTTGTTTCCTTGCTGGATCAGAGTAGGAAAAGTAAAACTCAGTCTAGTGAGTTGAACAGAGAAATGGGCCAGGAGAACTCTGTTGTTCCCCTTGCTGCAAGTCATCAGATTCCTTACAGCTCTGTAGGAATCACTTTGGGAGACTGGACTGAATTTCTCAAGTTTGAGTAGCAGGAAACCTTTCCTACTATTTAAACACATTTGAGGCTTCTCTGCAATTTGTGAGGTGGTTCGAGAGTATCTGAAAGATGCAGTGTACAGTGTCAGGACTAAAATTGGTTATTTGAAATAAAAATGTATAGTTGAAATTACATAAACCCCTAAAAATCTGTCTAGTACCTGTGTGGACCATTGGAGCGTGTGGAGCTCTGCCCTCTGCCCTCGCAGCTCCTCATCCCTGTCTTTCACAGCCTTATCTGCTCTCCCTGTTGGCAATTTCTGCAAGAGCTCCAGGTCTTGCCACACCTCCCTGATCTCCCATTTCCCTCCCTGGTCTGCCACAAGGTCAGACACTGACAGAGCTGCCTTGTGCCTCTCTTTTGTCTGACTCAGCTGCAGACCAAAGCCTGAAGCAGGTGCCCAGATTCACTGCACCTCCACAGGAGTCTCTGAGATAACCCACCACTGACTGGAGCTTCTCTAGGAGGACTTTGTGGGCTTCAGACAATCAGTCAGGCGTTTAATTGTCCTTCTTAGCAAATGTTTGGGTGTTTCTGCCACTTGATACAAATTAATAATGTGAGGTTCGGTGCTGTTTATACTCTTGTGATTAAACGTTTTGGTTTTTACTCTCCCCTTGTGCCCATGCTGTGTGCTCTGTAAGGACCTAAACCATTTGTTAATTCAGAGCCCACTTTACGCTGAATGTGTCTAGAGCAGGTGGCAGGATGGTTTCTCCTCCTGCTGAGGGCTTGAGTACTACTGATCTTCACAGATTTTTTTTCCTTTGTTTTGTGTGGGGAATATTTCAGGGATGGGGAGAAGTAACTCCACTGCAGTCAGGAGCTTGTAATGCCGAGCTGGTGTGTCCTGACTCCCACAGCTGTTGCTTCTGCTTATCCATTGAAAGCCCTCAGGCATATCCCACTTCACAGCATCCCCTGGAAGTTATTAGAAGGCTGAACGGTTTGCAGAAGTTTTGAGATTCCTGGGATGTGATGGATGTTTTCCTACCCCTTGCAGGAGTTTGCTGCGTCCGAGAGGGCTCGTCGCCACGCGGAGCAGGAGCGGGACGAGCTGGCGGATGAGATTGCCAACAGCGCTTCAGGAAAGTGAGTCTGAGCAGCTGGGGAGCTGCAGGCACAGCAGCCCTGCACGACCAGGCTGCCCAGGGCACCCTCCATGGCACAGGCACTCACACAGCTGCTTCTCCTGCCAACTTGTGGTGTTTGAAGTATCAGAAATGAAGGGAACCCTCACAGCAGCCTCCACACTCCTCAGGAGGGACAGCACTGCCCTCTGTGACCAGGGACAGCACCCAGGGAATGGCTGGAGCTGTGTCAGGGGCTTTGGGATGGATCTCAGGGAAAGGTTCTTCCCCCAGAGGGTGATGGGCACTGAGCAGGCTCCCCAGGGCAGTGGGCACAGCCCCAAGGCTGCCAGAGCTGCAGGAGGGTTTGGATGATGCTCTGGGGCACAGGGTGGGATTGTTGGGGTGTCTGTGTAGGGCTGAGAGTTGGACTGGATGATCCTGGAGGGTCCCTCCAGCTCAGATTCCATGATGGTGTGGCTCTCAGTGACCTGCAGCAGCCCTGGTGGCTCTGAGCACACCCTGACCCGGGTCCCTGTGCAGGTCAGCGCTGCTGGACGAGAAGCGGAGGCTGGAGGCCAGGATTGCCCAGCTGGAGGAGGAGCTGGAGGAGGAGCAGAGCAACATGGAGCTGCTCAACGAGCGCTTCCGCAAGACCACGCTGCAGGTGGCCCTGGGGGCAGTGTGCTGGGGGCAGGGCAGAGCAGGGCAGGGCAGGCTCTGGTGCTGAGCTCCCTCTGCTCTGCCCAAGGTGGACACGCTCAACTCGGAGCTGGCCGGGGAGCGCAGCGCGGCGCAGAAGAGCGAGAACGCCCGGCAGCAGCTGGAGAGGCACAACAAGGAGCTCAAGGCCAAGCTGCAGGAGCTGGAGGGCTCTGTGAAGTCCAAGTTCAAGGCTACGATTTCCACTTTAGAAGCCAAGATTGCACAGCTCGAAGAGCAGCTGGAGCAGGAAGCCAAGTAAGGGACAAACTCTGGTTGCCTGTGCGAGTTGAATGTCTGAAACTGCCATGCCTGAGCTTCGTGTGGGGCTGAGGTGGGAACTCAGAGCACAGGCCCATGGTCTGGACACTGCTGGTCAGGAACACACCTTAGCAAGGCAGCTGTAAAGTAACTGGGCTTGGAAGTGTCCAAATCCATTTGCTTCAGGACAGCTGAATGAACTCTAGATAGAACATGTTGGCTGATGTCCCAGGAGCCACAAGATGCTGCAGAAATTTCTTGAGACAAGATGAAATGTCCCGTTCAGACCCCTGGTCTCTTGGGTAGAGGAACAGGTTGGGTGGACAGTTTGGGCTGAGATGAATCCTGTGCTCTCCAGAAGTCTTTCTGAAGAGAATGGGAATTATCCATCTGTCCTTGCAATTCTGGTTCTCAAAATTTATTTTTTTAGCTGGTTCCTCCCCAAATCTGCAGGTAGGGGTTGTCCTACCACCATCTGTGTTCCTCCTGTGCCCTGGGCTCTGCAGCAGGACCATATCACTGGTTAGCAAGAGCTTTAAAGCTGCTCTGTCCAATCTCCTTGTGAAGGCACCTCTTCCCATCCTGCCCCTCGCTCACATCACCCCAGGCTAAGGCTCTGTGCTCTTAGAGCTGCAGGAACAATGGGCACAAGTTGAAAGAGGGAAAGTTTAGATATTAGGAAGAAACTTCTTAAAGTGGGAGTGGAGAGACACTGGCACAGGCTGCCCAGGGAGGCTGTGGATGCCCCAACACTGAGAGTATTCAAAACAGGTCTTGAGCAACCTGGTCTAATGGAAGGTGTTCCTGCCCATGGCAGGGGGTTTGGGGGCTAAATGGTCTGTAGGGTCCATCCCAACTCCTTAACGATCTGAGATTCTGTGACCCCAGTGTGTGTCTGGTGTCACTTACACAGCAAGAGCCTTCAGTGGGGACAGGTCCTGTGTTCCCAGCCTTCAAGTACTGGGACAAGTGATGGCTTTTTTTATTCCAGGGAAAGAGCAGCTGCCAACAAGCTGGTGCGTCGCACAGAGAAGAAGCTGAAGGAGGTGTTCATGCAAGTGGAGGACGAACGTCGCCACGCAGACCAGTACAAGGAGCAGGTGGGGGTTGGTCTCTTCTCCCAGGCACTCAGCAATAGGACAAGGGGGCACGGGGGGCTCAAGCTCTGCCAGGGGAAATTGAAGTTGGAGAGCAGAAAAAACTTCTTTGCAGAGAGAGTGCTCAGGCATTGGAATGGGCTGCCCAGAGAGGGGGTGGATTCCCCATCCCTGGAGGTTTTTCAAGTGAGCTTGGCCGTGGCACTGAGTGCCATGATGTGGTAAAGGGAGTGGAGTTGGCCCAAGGGTTGGACTTGATGTTCTCGGAGGTCTTTTCCAACCCAATCGATTCTGTGATTTTATGAAAAGAATTGTGATGGAAATATCTGAGGGCATCTGCTGTGGTGACTAAGCCAGGAGAGGAATTCCCAGCAGCCACCACCTCCCTGGGTGTTGTCTCTGGTGGGATGGGCTGTGACCCATCCTGGTCTGCCAGGCCTGGGAGCTCCGCGGTGTTTCCAGGAGTGCAGGCTGGTGGTGGGAACAGGGGCGTGGGGTGTCTGGTGGATGCTGAGTGCTTGCCCTGTGTTCCAGATGGAGAAGGCCAACGCCAGGATGAAGCAGCTGAAGCGGCAGCTGGAGGAGGCCGAGGAGGAGGCCACGCGCGCCAACGCATCGCGGCGCAAACTGCAGCGCGAGCTGGACGATGCCACGGAGGCCAACGAGGGGCTGAGCAGGGAGGTCAGCACCCTCAAGAACAGGCTAAGGTGAGTAAGGGAGGGCACTGGGGGCTCAGCCAAGCCCTTGGGAGCCCACAGACTCTCCTTGGGGAGCGCTCAGCTGCTGGTATTAGGGAATAGGTCAAACTGGAGCCTGCTGGGCACTGGGGACTGAGCCTGGTGATGGTGATAAGGAAGCTGCCAGACCACAGGGCTGTTCCTGACAGCACTTGAGCAAAGACTCTTCAGAGTTTATGTTGGCAGGTTCCCTGGGTCTCTGTAGGTACATGTGACAGAGGAGGTGGCTCAGTTGTGCTGTTCTGGTGACTGGTGCTGATCCCTTTTCCCTGCCCTGCTCTGGTGGGAGTGTTGCAGCAGTCCCTGTGAGGACAGGGCTGTGGGGCCAAGGTCTGTGCCAGCGACAGAGGGGTCAGCAGGGGTGAGGCAGCAGCACACAAACCATGTCCAGAGTCACAGAGGGGCTGAGCTGCTGGGCCTGATCAGGGGTGCAGAGCTGAGCTGAGCAGCTGCTGGGGTTTTTTAGAGAACCCACTCTCTCCATTGCTTGGTCTGTGCTTGGTGCTTCTCCAGAGACAGCATATTAAATTACCTAATTAAGGTGATGGTATCAACCAAGCAGGAATGCCAGGGGTGTTGGAGCACAGTGTGCTCCTTGGGCAGGGATTTGAGACTCTCTGTGAAAAATTTTCCACCTGGGTGACCTGGTGCTGCCACATCCCTGTGTGCCTGAGCAGGGAGGGCTGTCAGGGTGACCTCACTGTGACCTTTGAGTACCTGAGGGGGCTCCAAGAGAGCTGGAGAGGGACTCTGGACAAGGGATGCAGTTACAGGACACAGGGAATGGCTTCCCACTGCCAGAGGGCAGGGTTGCTAGGTGGGATGTTGGGAAGGAATCCTTCCCTGGGAGGGTGGGCAGGCCCTGGCACAGGTGCCCAGAGAAGCTGTGGCTGCCCCATCCCTGGGTGTGTCCAAGGCCAGGTTGGACAGGGCTTGGAGCAACCTGGGCTGGTGGGAGGTGTCCCTGCCCGTGGCAGGGGGTGGGACTGGATGACCCTTGAGTTCCCTTCCAACCCAGCCATTCCGGGCTGGCTCTGGCCGTGGGCAGGGCAGCCCTCTGAGCGATCTGTGTGTGCTGCTCCCTGCAGGAGGGGAGGGCCCATCACCTTCTCCTCGAGCCGCTCGGGGCGGCGGCAGCTGCACATCGAGGGCGCGTCGCTGGAACTGTCGGATGACGACGCCGAGAGCAAAGGCAGCGACGTGAACGATGCAGCGGCGGCCCCTGCCGAGTAGAGCCCGTGTTTGCATGCAGAGACCTGTCAGCCCCCGGAGCACAGCACTGGCCGCCCACCAATGCCTTGTGGCCCCCACTCTGCCTTAGGACCGGCGGCACGTGCTGCAAGGCTCCTCCTCATCATAGGTCAACCATGTCTTAAGGCTCTCCAGCCTCACCATACTGTACCCTGCTTCAGATATAGGTACAACTGCTTTTTTATATATAGTAAACAACGGGATCGTCTCTGTTCGGTGCATCTCCTCTCCAGATAACTCATTGCAAAGCCATTTTCTAAAGCATCATGTGAAGGATGAACCTTTTTGTATGGATCCAGAAGCGTCATTCCCAGAGCGTGGGAGGGTGGCCGGGGCAGCCCCTGCCATGGCTGGGCATCCTCGTGCCCAGCACCCTCTGGCCAGGCATGCCTCGTGCCCAGCACCCTCCGGGCCCTGCCTGGGCTCGGCCTCTCGGATCAGTGAAGACCAAACCGCACCTGCATCTTTCTTTTCTCCCATTGTTGTGATCCGCACACAGCCCGTGAGTGAACTGTGAACAGGCCTTGGGAAGTGTTGTTAGAGGGAAGTGTAGGGATGAGTGAGTAGTGTCCATTTTTTACCCTGCAGTACCATTTGAAGTGTTCTCAGCACCTGCTCCATCTGTTGGTGTTCATGCAGTCCAGGCACAGCGAGGTGGGTCCCCGTCCCCCTGTACAGCCCTGTGAGCTCAGAGCCCCCCAGCCCCTGTAGATACCCAGGCTCCTTCAATGTGAACACCAGTGGGAATTACACACACAGCACAGGCAAAGCTAATTTATTAACGTCCGTCTGCAGGCCCTGGGGCCGAGTGGCTGCACATGCAGGAGGCTCTGGGCCCCCTGGCAGCCCTGGGGGCTCGGGGGGAGCCAGGGCTCCTGTGCTGGGTGGGTGGGTGGATGTTGCCTGCCTATGAGTTAACATGCCAGTGGATGTGAATCCTTTTTTTTGTTGTTGTTTTGTTGTTGTTTTTTTATTTTGAGCAGTATTACAGTGAGTAGTTAGCATTTTTTTGTTTAAATAGCTGAAAACTGACATTACAGAAAGTGCCTTAGACACTACAGTACTAAGACAACGTTACATTTATGATTTGCCTCTATAACAATGATTTAATGTATTAATTTTGACTGTGCTTCATATCATGTACCTCTCTAGTCCAAGTGGTATTATTGATATTGGTGACAATGAATCAGTGTTAACTAGGAACCTTCCTCTGCCACATGCTCAAAACCCACGGATTTCCCTTTTTGGTTCAAAGCTTTAACATCTGTCGCGAAGGTTTTGTTGTGTGTGTTTGGATATTTTTAATCAAACTGGCTGTTGACCACCAGGCATCTGACTGCAAATATCTTGTTTTCTTGTATACCCATATTTCTAGACAATGATTTTTGTAAGACAATAAATTTATTCATTCTAGATGCGGCCGCCTGCTCTGTTTACTTACTGGAAGAGCTCTCCTGAGGCTGGCATAGACCTTAATAAACGAGATCTGACTGGAAGCTGCTGCCTTTCCCTTCTTCCTGTTTTATTTGCCTGAGTTCCTTTCCTTTTATTTTGACCTAAACACAGCATTAATGGCTCGGGCAGAGCTGAGCCTTTGCCTTTGAACACATGGGCAGTGCCCAGCTGGAGCACAAAGGCAGCTCTGAGTGACCCTGAGCAGGGTCTGGGCTCTGCCCTGGGCAGTTCTGGGGGTCTCAGGGGGCAGAACCTGCCCCAGGTGTTGGGGGAGGGCAGAGCTGGGGCAGAGCTGCAGGTCCAGGGCAGGGTGGGCCCAGGCTGTGCCCAGGGACAGCTGGAGGGAGTGGGTTAAACACATGGTGGGAACAGGGACACAGAGCAGATAGGGGAGCTGTGAGAGCCCCTGTGCTGGGCAGTGGGGGGTGCTGAGGGGCTGCTGCTCCCACTCTTCCCACAGTCACTGTAGTTCCAGCCTGGCTGCCCTGGGAGCCTCCCAGCATGGAGCCACTGCTGGGGACAGTGGCTGGTCCCAGGCACAGCTCCTGGAACCCGAGTCAGGCCTGGGCCCCTTTTCTTCAGGAGCCTCCTCACCTTTGGCTGCTGCTCCTCGTGCCGGGAAGGGAGCATGGAATGATGGAGGGCTTTCCCTCCCTCTGGAATGACAGGCCCTGTCCCTGTCTCTGTGTGGGAGGAGTTTATTCTGGGCTGGGGATTTCAGGAGAGGACACTGCAGTGAGGGTGACCCTGCAGCCCCCAGGCCACTGTCACCCTGGGGGAGCTGGTGCCGGGATGGATTCAGGATGTTCTGGAAGGAGCTGGCAGTGTGGTTGTTCCCAGGAGAAACGGGATGCGCTGCCCCGCCTGTCCGTGCGGGGTCAGGACCAGTCCGGGAAGGGGCAGGGGGTGCTGGAGCAGCTGCCCCAGGGTCGGGGCTCCAGCGCCGTGTCCTGGGAGCGCCCGAGATGGAGGCGATCCCGGTACGGAGCCGATCCCGGGATGGAGCCCATCCCGGGATGCTCAATCCCCGGATGCAGCCGATCCCGGCATGGAGCCCATCCCGGCATGGAGCTGATCCCGGGGTGCAGCTGATCCCGGTACGGAGCCGATCCCGGGGTGCAGCCGATCCCAGGGTGCAGCCGATCCCGGGATGGAGCCGATCCCAGGATGCAGCTGATCCCGGGATGGAGCCGATCCCGCGGCCCGGGAGTGGCAGACTCGGCCCGTGTCCGGCACAGCCGCGGGGCAGGGCCGGGATCGCGGCTCGGAGGGGATGGAGCTCCCCGGGAAAGGTCCCAGCTCGGCTCCTCTGCAGAGCAAACATCCTCCAGCTGCTCCAAGGAGACGCAAATCCCGGGCTGGCAGTTGGAGCTTCCAACACTCCTCCAGTGAAACACTGACCCCATTCCCCGGGTCAGGCCGTGCCAGGGGCACGTTCAGGGCAGCGGCAGAGGCTGGTGGGGGACAGGAGTTTGCTCAGCCCCAGCCGTGGCTGTTCCCCCGTGCCCACACCAAGCCATAGAGCAACATTCCCAATGCAAAGGGCACAGGATAACACGGGACCACCTCAGCACTGGCCCCCTCTGGGGCTTGGCAGAAAACCCTACAGGACAAAATAGAGCCACAGCCACCAGTTCTGCAAAATCCACTGATTCCACATTAAAAGAACTTTATTTTTGGAAGATTACTCTCATTTGTTTTCGTTGTTTTGAAACCACACCATGTCTGTGGCACCAGGGTGGAACGGTACATCCTATGGAAACATGCCAGAGAGAGGCTGAATAAATAAAGCTACAAAGCCCAAGTTATGTACAAAGACCTCAGGCAAAGGTATTATGTTTACAAATCTATGTACAATAAAACAAATGTAAACAGTCAAATGCAGCAGAGGATGCACAGGAAGGAAGGACCATACAAACCCTAAGGGCAAAGGGGCACATCCCACCTCCCCTGCGGGGCCAGTGGGTTTCCTCAGCGCTATAACCAAA
This sequence comes from Sakesphorus luctuosus, assembly GCA_013396695.1. NCBI lineage: Eukaryota > Metazoa > Chordata > Aves > Passeriformes > Thamnophilidae > Sakesphorus > Sakesphorus luctuosus. The sequence continues at coordinate 3,109 of VWZD01007907.1, read as the reverse complement.
CCCCCTGCGAGCTGCAGAGCCACGGAATGCGCTGGACCAGCCCCGGGATGCCAGCGCTGCCCCCCAGCTCAGCCCCGGGATGCCAGCGCTGCCCCCCAGCTCAGCCCCGGGATGCCAGCGCTGCCCCCCAGCTCAGCCCCGGCTCCATCTGCTGGTCCATCCGGAAATCCACCGACTCCGAGGCACAAGGACAGAAACCACACGATGTGTTGCTCGAAAGACCCACAAGGTGCCACAGTCGCCCACACGGCCACAGCGCCCGCAGGGGACACTGCACAGCCCAGTCTCGCACTCAGGGGCAGCACAGCACGGGGTGGTGGGCGCAGGGCCCGGGGGTCCATGGGCAGTGGGGCAGCTGGAGCAGGGGCTTCCTTATGCCCTCCAGGGGTTGCCATGGAGCTGTGAGGGATGGAGGCTGGGGCAGGTACGGGGACACCTGAGGGCACAACACCTGGACACGGCCCTGCCCAGGGGCAGAGTGAGAACAGCTCAGCCCTGCCAGCTCCCACCGAGGCACTGGGGGAGCTTGTGACAGTCACCCCCCGTGCTGCCACCTCCCTGCCCCTCCTGGCCCTGCTGTGTGCCCACCTGTGCCAGCTGGGACAGCCCATCCAGGCCGGGCTGCTGGACCTGCTCATCCAGCCCTACCTGCTCCAACACGGTCACTGCAGCTGTGACTGGCATAGACCCGCGGCCACTGCCCAAAGAGCCACTGCCCAACCTCCCCAGGCTCTTCCCAGAGGTCTGAGCCTTCCAGCAGGGCAGAGCTCAGGGCGCTGCAGTGGGCAGGGAAGGGGGAGCCCGTCCCAGGAGCAGCCAGTGCTCGTGTCCAGCCTAAGTCAGAGACAGAAAGCAAAGGGCCGAGTGCTGTGCCCCACACAGAGCCCCGAGCAGCAGCTCGTGGGGCACAGAACGGCCACGACAGCAACAGAGAAAACAAACTGTATTGACAGCACGGGGAGGGCCGTGAGCTCAGCGTCTCCTCTCGGGGTCATGTTCCAGCGGGGTGGGAATGGGGACGAATTGGGAGCAGTTCTTCTCTGGGTGGGCTGAGAAAAGCAAAGGCAAGTCCCGGCGCTCCCTGCCGCGGTCACACGCTCAGGGGCAGCATTCCCGGCGCCGAGGACGGGCGGGAGCCGCCCAGGCCCTGGTCGAAGCCGTTCACTGCCCTGCGAACAAGAGAGAGGTGTCAGGAGAGGGGCAGCCCCGGTACAGGGCACTGCCCAGCTGCCCCCCGCGCCAGCAGCTGGAAAACTGACCCCTCTCCTCCCCCCCAGCCCTGGCAGCCTGGCTGTGACCAGGACAGGGCCCTGCGCCTGATGCTAGCTCAGTGCCCACCCCAGTCACACTCAGCCCAGAGCTGGATGTGCCAACCCCAGAGCTGGATGTGCCCACCCCAGCCAGGCACAGCCCAGAGCTGGATGTGCCCTCCCTGGGGAGACAAGGGGCATCTGCCAGAGCTGAAGCCCGTGGGGCTGCTGTGGGTCTGTGCAGCTCCCGGGCCAGGCCAGCAGCTCCCAGGCTTTGCTCCCACCAGCAGCTCCCTGTCCTTGTCTCTGTCCCTGTCCTCGCCCTGGTACTCGTGTGCCTGGAAAGGGCAGAGGCCCCTGAGGAAGGTGCAGCCCCCCAGGGCATTGGTGGCACCCCTGTCCCTGTGTCCCTCAGGGCTGGACACACAGACAGACAGACAGACACACAGACAAACACAGACAGATAGACACACAGACACACATAGAGACATACAGGCACACACAGAGACACACACAGNACACACACAGACACACACACACACAGACACACACAGACACAGACACAGACACAGACACAGACACACAGACACACACACACAGACACACACACACACAGCAATGGCCATGGGCTCTGCCAGGGCAGCCCGCGGTGGTGCAGCCCAGCAGAGCTGCCTCTGTGCTCCACATCCCCCTGGAATACAGCAGAGGCTCCGGTGCCTCCACATCCCCAGGACCCAGTGGCTCCCCCTCCCCAGGCTGCTGCTGCAGGTGAGGGGAACCCCGGGGGCTGGGAGAGCAGCGTGTGGGTGGCACAGCTCTGCCATCCCTGCTCTGTGATGGCCTTGGCAGAGCTGCAGCCTGCCCAGGATCACCACACCCTGAGCTCCCGGACAGCAGGAGCGATCCCATCGGGGTCGGCACATCCACCCCCTGCTGTCCTGACCCTGCTCCCACGGAGGGGCTGGGGGGAGCCCTCGCACCCTGCCAGGCAGGGCAGGCCCTGCCTCCATGCCCAAGTTTACAGCACCTCCCCAGCTCTGCCTGGGCCACCAGCACCCCGGAAGATGTCCTGGCAGAGCTCTGGCTGAGAACGGACACTGCAGGAGACAGCCTGGGCTGCACTGGGAAAGGGAGCAGGAAAAGCAGAGTGAGGGCTTTGCCCAGATCCCTCTGCTGATGGGGAAAAAGCCATCCTGGGAGTGGGAGTGCCCCAGGCTGCACCTGGAGGGCACATCCTGCTGCTGCCAGCGCTGCCTCAGGGGGCCACTGGCAGCAGCCCCAGGGCAGGGCAGGGCAGTTTCACAGATTCAGAGTGGTTTGGGTTGGAAGGGAACTTAAACTACCTCATTCCACCCCTGCCATGGGCAGGGACACCTCCCACCAGCCCAGGTTGCTCCAAGCCCTGTCCAGCCTGGCCTTGGACACTCCCAGGGATGGGACAGCCACAACTTCTCTGGGCACCTGTGCCAGGGCCTGCCCACCCTCCCAGGGAAGGACTCCTTCCCAGTATCCGGTCTAACCCTGCCCTCTGGCAGTGGGAAGCCACTCCCACACTCCCTTTAGCCCAGCACAGCATTCCCAGCAGCTGGTGCTCGTGGGCAGGGATGTAGAGCCCCTGCCAGCACAGCTGCTGCCCATGCAGGGCACCACCAAACCCTCCCAGAGCAGCAGCTGCAGAGCCAGGACCTCTCTGCTTGCTCAAGGACACATCCCACAGAGACAGCTCACACTGAGCCAGGCTGGCCTCCTCCCCTCTAGCTGAACATCCACTCCAGCACAGCCTGAGACACAGCCCAGCACCAGGCCAGAGCAGGAGAAACCCCTTCCACTGCTTCTCTTCATAAAATCACAGAATCATA
>VWZD01007906.1:390402-433966 GCA_013396695.1 Sakesphorus luctuosus | reverse complement strand
GGGGCCGGGGCGGGAGGCGCTGACGGGGCCGGGAGGGGCGAGAGTCCGGCTGGGACAGGGACAAGAACAAGAACAAGAATAAGGACAGGCACAGGGACCCGGCGGGCACAGGCCACCGCCCGTACTGCTCTGGCGCTGCCCTCGTTCGAGCGGAACCCGCGGTGCGGCCTGGCCGGGCAGGCGCTGCTCCGCCTGCCCCAGAGCGGCCGTGCCGGGCCGGAGGGATGGCGAGTGCCCGGGGCTGGGTCAGGGCCGGCAGGCCGGGCAGCCGCTGGGGCTGGAGCGGTACAGCGTGACCCAAATGGGGCCCTGTGGTGGCACTGACCCCTCACCGGCGCAGGACAGGGATCCCTAACACTGAGGAGTTTCAAACATAAATATTTAACCATAAGTGCCCCCAGGGAGGCGCAGTCCGGGCCCTGCCGGAGCACGCTGGGGGAGAGAAACGTGCCGGCACCGCTGGAGCGGCTCCGGGACATTCACGTGGATTTTCTTTCGGGGTGTGCTCTCCTGAATTTTAAAACTGTGTAATTATTTTGGTAGGAGCCTGGATGTGGCTCTCTGGCTGGAGAACTAGCAAAGTTACACGTTGCACAAGGCCGGGGAGCGAGCGCTGAGCAAATGGGATGTTGTGTATAAACACTGCCTGGAGCTTTGCCTCGGAATGTTTAACTTGTGTGGCTGAGTGAGTGACACTTGCAGGAGGAGCGATCCCTGCCAGGCCCTGGCGCTGCCCCGCTCAGCGGGGCTGGTTTACACCAACAGGTTGTGGAGATACAATTTCTCCGGGGCAGGTTGTTCATTCCGCGGGTTTTCGCTGGCAGGGCCGAACCCGGCCGGGTGCCAAGGGAGGCTCCAGTGCAGGGGCATCTCTCTGGTGGAGCTGCCTGTGAAGAGCCTGCTCCGGCACGAACCTTCTCAGCTCAGATAACCCTCTGGAGGAAGATGATGACACAGACTGTCATTTACCGAACGTGCTGCCGCAGCCTTCCTGCTCCCTGCCATCCTTTGAATTCATCTGTGCTCTGGGAGCAGCATTGTTAACGGATAGACTTCTAGTTCTACCCTGCCCTAGAACGTCCAGCATGGACTACGTTGTTTTTCAGCAGCCCCCAGGGTGTTGCTGGGGTGGAAGTATCCAAATTATTGTCTCAGAAACTTTAATGTAAGAGGGGAGAGCAGTGCTGCAGGTTCCTGGCTGTGTGACCGCGTATTTACGAGACTTGAAGGGATACAAATGAGATCCTTTTAAAGAAATCAGCTGGAAACAATTCCTGTTGAGTTGTCAGAACAGCCCTTGAACCTGCAGTGCTGTCTGTCCCCTTGCCCAAAGGCACAAGGGCAGTGCTGGTGCCACCACCACCACTTCCATTCTCACAGCTGAGAATTTCTTTAGCCTGAACAATGAAACACCTGGAAAACTTTCCAGCACCCCCAGAGCTCTCTCCTTCTGCTCCTACCTGGGCTGTGCAGGTGAAAGCACATCAGCCTTACCTGGAGAATTTGCAAGGCAGTGGATTATTGGGATAAATTTAGGGATAATAGCCAGCCTTTCTGTGTGCTAATCCCCTCTGCCCCTGCCTCCCTCCGTGGCTGTTATAACCCACCCCAGCTCTCCCCACTCAGTGTTCCCCTCCCAGAAGGAACGTTTGACTCGTGCTTGGGAGGGAGGTGAATCAGCTTTAATTAAGATTTGTCGAGCGCCTTGTTGATAAGTTCTCTGTACAGCTGGTTTCTAGTTTTTTATTAACATGCAGATATTCTTAGCACCTGAAGTGAGAAATGACACAGCACTGGGGATCTCTGGGAAGCAGCTCTGCCAAGGGACATGGTGCCTGCTCACCAGGGCTTGGGCAAATCCTTTCTGGTTGCGGTTCACGAGGCAGCTCAAAAAAACCCAAATCCCCTCGAGTCACTGGGAAATCTTCAATGTTCCTGGAAGTTAAGCCCTGCTTTTGCATGGGATTTGTAGCTCTTACCCCCTTGCTGGATTTCTGCCGAGCATTCAGTGTGCTGATGGCATCAGCTGCTCTCACCTGCTGTGGAACACCTTGTTGCAGTGACTTCAGTTGCTTTCAGCAATCAGCCCCTCAGAGTATCCTGTCTGGGGTAGGGAGGGCTGGGTGATGACCCTGATGGGCTCCAGTGGGCTGCAGAGGTGGGTGGGTGGGTGGAGGGAAGCCTTTCCCTAGGGGAGCATCCCATCCCTTCCTGGCTTCTCTGCTGCAGCAAAGCAGTGGCAAATGAAGCTGAAGAGCTTCGTTTGTGCAAGATAATGAAGGTGTGAATGGAGATGGTTTTACGGTGGTGCTCGTCGTGTGTGGGTGCTCCTTCAGTGGGACGAGGAGCTCTGTTGTATTTTGGTGAAGAGAAGGCTGTTCATTTGGCTCTGTCATGTCTGTAGGAGTGGCCAGATGGGATGCTAAAATGAGATGCAGGGCTGGAACAGGCTCCTTGTCCATGTGGCCTGAGCCAGGGGTGAGATCCGTGGCCCCAGGGTGGGCAGTGCTGGATGGCAGTGCAGGTCTGGAGAGGGGCCAGTTCCCTCTGGGCCTTGAGGGAATCCCAGTCTCACAGAGCCTGACTGACTGTCTAACTCACTCTTGCAGCAAGTTGAGCAGCCAGTTCAGCTTCTCCTGTGATAGAATAAGGAGCCCAATGGATGATTTTCCTTCTTGTAAATCCTGTTAAAGTGTGGGAGCTGGGGCCGGCCCTGGAGGGAGCAGATGGAGAAACCCCCTGCAGCTGGGATGGGGTGGCATGTTTGATACTGCTGAGTGCTCCACTGGTTGCCCAGACTCTCTGGCTTGTCTGTGACTTAGAGGTGATAGAGAGCCCAGACTTGGGAATTTTATGTTCCTGGATGATGTTTAGCTCTTTGCGGCTGGAGCTGTGGTGTCACAGCAAGGCCACATTTAGGCTGCTCCCTGGTTTTCCTCAGCATTCCCCCCCTTGGAGAGCCTCCCCCTGCCCTCTCTTTGAGTGCTCAATCTCTGTGCTGTTTCCAAGTGCAGTTCTTTGCATTGTTTTCCTTGCTTTTCTTTCTGTGGATTTGTGGGTGTTTTGGGAACTTTTCTTCAGTTTATCAATTCCAATCATGACCTCTGGAGTGCTTCCAGCTCTGAACTGCTGGTCATCCTTTCAGGTTTTATAGAAATGCTTTCTCCTTTGTTCAGGCATTAATGGAAATGCTGAACAGAGGCAGACCTGGGCTGAGCTCTGAGAGCCCAGACAAGGATTTCTGCTGTGGTGACATGCAATTGCTGATAGCTACCCCTAAAGTGTGTGGGGTTGAGTTGCTTTGGTTGGTCTCTTTTCTCAGTAACGAGCACTGGGCTTGGTTAAGGTGAGCTCCCCTAGTCCCAGCTCCTCTGGCTTTTGAGAGCACTGGATGGATGGAGTGAAAAGCCCGCATTGTGCTGGTTGGAGGTGTGATGGGCAGGTCTCTGTACAGGGGGATTTGTGCTCTGTGTCTGAAATCTCGGGTGATTTTCAAGAGCTTTCATGAACTTCATGTACCTGAGGCTTCTTGCTGGTGCTCACCAGGACTGGGATGGCTCTGAGGCAACCCCAGCCCTGCTTTCCACCGAGAGCAGTGGGGGATGTGTGTGGGGAATCTGTGTCCAGCCTGTCCTGCTCCCCTTTGTTTGTCCCTCAGCCTCTCCTCAGTGAGAGCTGGGCTTGTGTGTATGTGACTAAGGCGGTAAAAATACATTTTTCTCCTCAAGCAATCCCTTGTGTGGTTGCTCTGCTCTGGAAGAATTAAAAATGAGTTGCTCTGGAGAAATTAATGACACTCATTTTTATCCCTGACTAGTGGCACTGTGGGAGAGGTTGCAGGATCCTTCCTTCCACCAGGACTCTGCCTGGGTGCCAGCTGAGCTTGAGGAAGAGGAGTTACTTGAGCTGAAATAGATTTCACGGGAGAAAACATCAGTGCCCAGACAGGGCCAGCTCTACCCACCCCAAGTTCTGTAAGTACTGAGCTGCTGGGTTCAGCTGCTGGAGCTGTCAGAGGCTGGTCCTTTTCCAAAGTGCTCTTCCACTCTGTTCCATCTTTCTTTGCACATTGGTGTCACTGTGGAGTGAAGTTTGGGCCCCACTGAATTGAAGGACAATGCAGGGTTCCTCTGTGGGGTTCTTCTCTTCCTCCTCTTCAGGCTGGTAACTTGGGGTACCTGCCCACAGCTGTTCCTCCAGCTGTGCTTCAGGGACAGCCTCACCAGGGTGGAGATGCTGTGCCCTGCTTGTTCTCCTGTACTGGCCCAGGGCTGATGGCTGAGTTATGGAATCATGGAATATCCTGAGTTGGAAGGGACCCACAAGTGTCACTGAGTCCACCTTGGTGGGTGCCCTGACCAAATTTCAGTTCCAGAGGAGAAAATTCAGCCCCCCGCAGCATTCCTGTGGTTTCTGTTGGATTCCTCCTTCCTTCCCTCTGGGGGGCTGTGTGCTGTAGTTAAATATGGGCAGAAAGGTTGTGTTCTACTCTGGATTACAGCAGAATCTCAGTGATGGATAAATTGCATCCCAAGCCCAGTTTGCAAAGCCCTTTGGGCTTCGTGGGCTGCAAGAAGCTGTATTTTATTCTAGGTGTGTGTTTGCTGATAATTCTATAGGATTTGCAGTCAGCAGGTTGTAAGAGCCCTGATTATACCAGTTCCCCTGAGAGTTAGACTCTGCCCAAATAATTCAAGTGCCTGCTGCAGAGAGAAAAAGGAGGATGGGAGGATGATTTAGAAGCCTCTGGATCACTGGAGCAGGTGGGAAGATGAATATGTTGATCTGAAGTAAATACCAAGCCAGGTCTATGCCTTTAAGCATCTGAAGAAAAGTCAGGATTTTCTTAATGTCTGCCTACTTTAAACCCAAATAATTCCTTTAACGAGGGGGCTTAAGGGTTTAACTTAATTTTAGAATTTTATTTCAAGCATGCGTCCGTAAAATTGACTTTTTTATCACAGAATGCTTTAATGTCTTGCGTGTTGCTGCTCATTTGCAAGAAATCTCTGCACAGTTATTTCTTATGTACCAGTTAAATCTATCAGCCAACAGATGTCAAGTGTAGCAAAAATGCTATAATAATATTATGGTCTAATAATAGTCATAATGATTCTAATTACCTGGTGCAGCTTTTGAGAGGCAGATTCAGAAGCCAGTGCAAAGGAGGTGTTTAACCTTGAACTGCAGGAGCAGGGCACTTCCAGAGGTGTCTGTGCTGTGCCCCCGTCTCCATGGTGGGCATCCCATTCCCTTTATTGCCTCCAGCAAACTGGGAGTGACAGTCTGGTCTGGTTTAGATGCTCAGACCTCATTCTGGCTGTGTTCAGAGGAGGAGAGGAGTGCTGGCACATTTCTTAGAGTACCAGGAGTGTCACCCTGCTCATTTTTACCCTCTGGTGCTCCCACTGTCTGGAGGTGGTGGCACACATGGGTTGCTCCCACCTCGGGAAGGCTCTGGAGCCTCAGCAGTCTCCATCCTTCATGCCAGCTGGTTGTGCTGCCTTTAAGTGTCAGGGGAGGCTTTGCCAGGGCCTGGAAAGCACAAAGCCAGCCTGAATCTGTGCCCTGGGAGAGTGTCTGAGTGTGTGCAGGTGAGTGGCCCTGAGTTGTTGGTCCTGATGGGGGGTTTGGTGTGGTAGGAGAGGAGGATGCCGGGCTGTGCTTGCCTTGCCCTCGCAGTCTGACCCCACAGCCTTGTCAGAGCCTCCTTCTCCACATGCTCCACATGCCAGCTCTGTTATGTCACTCCCAATGCCCCTCTGCCACCATATTTTTCCTTTAGAAAGATCCTGGGCAGTATTTTCTATATTCTTGCCATTTTTGCCCAATATTTCTGTGTGCTGTTGGTGCCTTGGGGTCCCAGAGCTCGTTATTGTTGTAGGACAGATAAGGCAATGCATAAGGGATCACCTAACTCTGTGACATGAAGTTGCTGAGGAGTCCCTGGTTCCCAGAGCAGGATCATTTCCGCAGAGGAAGCCCTGCCAAGGCTGGAATTTGACAGCTTTCAATGATTATATGCCAGGCTGAACGTTTTTTTCTCTAAATAATAGATTCAAGTGCTGATGAGAACTCAGCAGGACCTACAGGAACATGTCTCTTGCTTGCTGGTCCCTGGCATGGGCAGCAGCTGGAAATCTTGTGCTTTCCTGTGAAATGAATCCAGAGGTGCCCTTGGAATGTTTTCTTCTTCATTTCCAGCATGCTTGTAGGCAGGAATGCTCTGCTTCTTGGGAAGGCCAGCACCTTGGCCCAGGGCTTGTGCTGAGAGCTCTGCCACCTTCAGCCTTTCCTTTGGGGCTGAGGTGCGTCCCGCCCTTGGGGCTGAGGTGCGTCCCGCCCTGGGGGCTGAGGTGCGTCCCGCCCTTGGGGCTGAGGTGCGTCCTGCCCTGGAGGCTGAGGTGCGTCCCGTCCTTGGGGCTGAGGTGCGTCCCGTCCTTGGGGCTGAGGTCCATCCCATCCTGGGGGCTGAGGTCCATCCCGTCCTTGGGGCTGAGGTCCATCCTGTCCATCCCGGCCTTGGGAAGTTTGCTGCTTGCTGGAGTCAGTACCTGTGCTGTGCATCACCATGGAGATGAGGCCGTAGAGCTGCAGGGCACAGCCTTTTCAAGGCTCACCTGAAGAAGGATGTGATAATGGGCCACGGTTGTTTAGGGGAAAATGATTTCTCAGAGTAAATAAATCGTCAAAGAACACTTGGCATCACCTCAGGTGCTATTAAGGAAAAGATCTCTTCAAGCCAGAGCTGTAAGGCTCATGCAATATTCACTTGCCTTTGCTCCACCTCAGGCCCTGCCCAGCGCTGACTCACTAACCCACTTGTGCTTTTACTTACCCTGAGATGCCAAAGCTCCTGCTGCTTTTCTCCTCCGTATGTATGTATTTCTCACCCTGCCACAAGAGCCCCTTCCTTGTGGATGAGAAGTTGCCCAAGAGCTGGCAGTGAGCTCCTGTGGCCAAGGAGGCCAAAGGTGCCCTGGGGGCATCAGGGAGAGCACTGGCAGCAGGGCAGGGAGGGGATCCTGCCCCTGTGCCCAGCCCTGGCAGGCACATCTGCAGGGCTGTGCCCAGCTCTGGCTCCTCAGGGCAGGAGAGACAAGGAGCTACTGGAGAGGAGCTGTGGAGAACACAATGATGGTGAGGATCTGGAGCATCTCTCTTAGAGGAGAGACTGTGGGAGCTGGGTCTGATAGTCTGGAGAAGACAGAGGGAACATCACCAATGCATGTAAATATCTACAGGGTGGGTGTCCAGAGAGTGGTGCCTGACTCCTGAGTGGTGCCCAGTGACAGGGTGAGGAGCAATGACCATCATTAAAACATCCAAAGTTTCACCTCAACATGAGGAAGAACTTCTTTCTGTGGAGGATGGCTGAGCACTGGAACAGGTGCTTGGGAGGGGCCTGGGGTCTCTCTCCCTGGGGACGTTCCAAACCCACCTGTGTCACCTGGTCCAGGTGACCCTGCCTTGGCAGGGGGTTGGACTAGATGATGAGGTCCCTTCCAACCCAAACTATTCTGTGATTCCTGCATCCCTTTTCTCACCCTACTGAATGTCCAGGTTGTCACTACTCTCCCATCCCAGCCATCGCTTCCCCATGACTGGTTGGGTTTCCAAAGGACGTGAAGGGTGTGTGGGTGCACAGAGCTCTCCTGCATGCAGAGACACCTCCCTGGGCTGGCAGGCTGTGCCAGCACACCCAAAACCCTGTCTGCTCATGGCAGCATCGTTGGAGGACTGGGGACACTGCCCCTTCCTCTCACCCAGCCCTGGTGCACTCTTTCCTTGTCCAGATTCTGGGACATGGAGAACCGTCTGGCGGAGCCCTGTGGCCCCTGTCTGCCTCATTGCCTCCACATCTCATTCGAGACTTCATCTGTAAACAGTGCCCTTGCTAAACACTGTGTCTCTTAATTTCTCTCTGCAAGAGTATTATTTAATTTGTAACTGTTTTAGGACGTTATTTGGAAAATCCGATATGAAGCTGTATTTCATTTACTGTAACGATCCACTAATGCGGGCACATTTCAAAGGCAGGCCATGCAGCACTCTGGGCTTTAATTAAATTTTGTTTTTCAAGTAAGCATCAATAGACAGACAATAACAAATGGTGGACAATATGCATACAGAACAAAGTCACTCCATTTTCTTTTCCAAGACTCTGGAAGTGAAAATGCATAGCCCTTAAAATTGACTTGGCCCACTCACAACTGCTGCTTTAGTGCAGTTAACTCACTTTAGGGGGAGTTTTTTCTTCTCACTCTGACTTAATTAATTTTCTTGCTCTCTTCCTGCCCACAGAATAAACAGTTACACTGTGGAAAATTTCCAGCAGGAGCCGTGGGTGATCTGAGTGCTACTGCAAGCTCTGGACTCAGTTTGGAATATTGTGTTGTTGAGTAATGTGTGGTGGCTCATCGAGATGGGCCCTCATCGGGGTGGCAGAACAGAAGGGCTGGGTGTGAGGTCCTCATTCCTATCTCTGGTGCCTGGACAGGGGGGATGCTGGGAGGGAAACATGGTGTTACTCCATCCAGCATTGTTGTACCCAGGTCAGGAATCACAAGTGGCTCTTGAGTGCATTTCATTCCTTTTCCTTCAGAGAGCGAGGGGTAATCAAGCACACAGTGTATGTGTAGAAGCTCAGGATGCCTGTTCCAGGTCAGCAGAAGGGTGCTGGGAATCATCATTGCACTCACAGCTGGCACTTGTACTTGTGTTCTAGGGGTAGGGAAATTCACCCCTGGTGCTGTAAATGGGCTCCTTTGCTCAGGTTTGAGGAGGGGTGAGCTGGCTGCCTGGAGCGTGGCTGAATTCTGCCTGGTTCTGGTGCCTGAGGTGGATTTGGTTCTTTCCAAGTGTCTGGAGAATTTGCCATTGTTTAGAAACACAAGCAGAATTTGCTGAGGAAGTCGGTGTGGGTGCCCTGGCCTCCCACAGCACTGCAGCCCTTTGGTTCTCCCTGAAATCTCTCCAAGTCAGAGCACTGAAAAAAGCATATATGTTTCAGAGGAAGAGCCTCCATTCAGAGATGTGTGTTCAAGCCGTGGCCAGAGTTGATGCCTGAAGCTTTGCCTGCTTAACCTGCCTGCAGAGGGATCCTGGATCGGGGTGAGGGCGGTGCTGGCACTGCTGGGCTGGACCCACGGAGCTGCAGGGTGGAAACGGAGCATGTAAACCTGGGGGAACCTGGCGGAACCTGGCTCCTGACACCTGTGCAGCTGTAAATGCAGACCTGTGTGTGCTGGCCTCCTCCTGCTCCTCGGGGTCTGGGTGTGACCCCTCCCGTGCCCCAGGAGCAGCCGCTGTCTCTGTGCTGGAGCAGCACTGCCAGTCCCTTGGAGCTATCCCAGTGCCTGGGGGCGTGTGCTGTGCCGGGAGAGGGGCCTGGGAACAGCAACCCTGCCAAGGGGAGGCTGGCAGCATGGGGGCCTGTGCTCACTGCCAGTCCCCGTGGCTGGAGAGGAGTCCTGGTGCAGATAAAAGGGTGTCTAAATATAACTTGTCATCAGGCATCAGATGCGCTTTAATTAAACTGGATAAAACCCTGCACAGCTGAGGTTTGTGCTGGTGCTGCTTATGCCAAGGGGAATGCCCTGTGCCTGGTTCCTTGTTCTTCCCTTGTTCCTTGCTTTAGGCTGCCAGATTTCCCATTTTCTTTCTTCTTTTTGTTGGTATGTGTTGTCACTCGAGACTCAGTTGCTGGGTTTTGGGGCAGGCAGTTGCTTTTTGATGACTTAAAGCCACTTCTGCTTCTGCTGTCCTTTCTTTGGATCTCCTGCCTTTCTCCCAGCTACTCTTGCTTTGCCATGAGAAAAAGCATCCAGGAACCTCAGGCTTCTTGCAGACCCGTTTTCCTGGGGCCGTTACTCATCTTCTGTGGAAGGAGCAATTTTCCTGGCTGTGGCAGGGCTCAGGTGGCTGCTCCCAGATGGAGCACACTGGAACATGTGGAGGCAGTGTCTGAGCCCTGGGCTGAGGGATGTGCCCCCAGTGCAGGCCAGTGAGCCCTTCAGCCTGGGCTTTGTGGGAGCAGGTGAGTGATTTGAGATCCCCACAGTACTGCTGGCTTGAGTAACTCGTGCAGATGTGCCCAGAGCAGGTTTAGGGGCTTGTTCTCCTGCCCAGCAGGATCACAGAGAGAAGGACATGCCAGGGCCTGTGCTTTAATGGTTCCTGCAGGACTGAGGGTAACTGTGAGGGGCCTCAACACAAGGTCTGGAACAGCACAAGCCCAGGGCATGGGAAGCTGCAGCAATGCCTGGGAATGAGTAACAACAACAAAAAAGGCTCAAGGACTATTTAAAAGAAAAAAAAAACCATTCTGTAATTCAGTTTTGAGGGAATTCATTTGTAGTTAGAGAGCACATGCTGGCTAAGAAGGGAGCATTACTTGCTCAGGTGGGTGATAATCCATTGCAGCATGTTCCCATGCCAAGGCTCTTGGACAGACCTCAGGGCTCCCAATGACTGAGGTGCTGTGCCACCTGATGAGGAGACTCTGGACTATGAGGGGCCTCGTTGGGAGTGTTGATTCCAACACCAAATTCCCGTTAGTAATGGATGCTGCTGGTGGCTGCCCACGTGGGAGGCTGCCCCGGACCTCGTGCCGCCGTGTCTCGCAGAGCGGTGTCTGGGCTCAGGAAGCACCCGAGTCTGACACTGGCCGGCTCGGTTTCTTGGATTCCTCCTCTGGAGCTTGGCAGCCGTCTGCTTCAGGGAGCACAGTGGCCTCATAAGAGTTTATTTGATCTGACACATGACAAATTGTTTCTGCTGGCGGCTACTGGAGCACAGGCTGTTCGCTGGCAGCCGCGGCTGTGCGGGCGCTGCTGAGCTGGGGAAGGCAGGGCTGTCCTCCTCCTCCTCCTCCTCCTCCCCCCTTAGGAGGCATCAGCACAGGGAGCGTGGCTTCAACTCCCCTGCCATCCCAGCCTCCCTTTTGCTGGGTGCTGAACTGGGCTGTTTGCGTGGGTTGTGAATGCTGCTCGTGTGCTAGGTGTTCCTGCAGGTGCTGGCTGTGGTTCCTGTTGTGCCTTGGAGTGTGAGGCAGAGCAGATCCTGTGCTCTGGAACAGGACCCAGTTGCCATTGCAGATGCTTTGTTGAGTTGGTTTTTAGGGGCCCCCTTTTAACTCTGCAATGAGGAGTGGAATATTACATTCCTCAGCAGAATAAAAAGTACACCTCCCCTGTGAGATACTGTAAATACGTTTTATCTGTTCCATTACCTGCAGTTTCGAGAATATGTCCCCTAAGCATTTTAATCTTGTTTTCCAGAGTTGTCTCAGGGTGAGGAATCACTCCTGTTTGCAACTTTGGGAATGATTACTTGTTCATTAATTTCTTCTCTTTCCTGCTGTCCATCTATTATTGCTTCCAAGAGAAAAAACCTCTCTGTAAATCTCCTGTGAAACAGGGCTGAGAGCTTGATTAGACAGAGAGTTATGTGTGCTGGGGCCGTGTTTGTGAGAGAGAATCTGGTGGCTGTGCTCATGGACAGTGATAAGCAAAAACGCTGCAAAAGAACTGCTAAGAGAAGGTTTTTGTATCTAATAGCAGCAAGGTATTTATTGACAATGTTGGAGGCACAGCCAGTTCGTACTGGGCAAAAACTTGCCTAACTTGTTTATGGCAAATAAGCAATTTTATAGTCTTAAGTCCATGGTTAACACCTTCTAATTTCCATATTAATGACTGGGTGGAATCTTGGGTGGAGCTTTCTTTTTGGCTTTGAATTTGAGTAGTGGTCTCTTGACTTCATCCCTCAGAGTGGTCTTGAAGCCTCTTCATCACTGTTGGACTTTTGCCTTTTCTTTGTTCAGTGACATGACCTGTCAAACTTGCAAACCTTGGCTTCAACTCTACAAAATCTTGAATCTTTACCATTCCATCCTATTGAAATGTCTAGCTTAGTTTAATGTATGGCTTCTAACTCATGGTACACTGGTTTCTATAATTACTGGACAATTTGTCCTAGAGCAAAGTGGCTCCAGCACTTTATGCTGTTTAGTGGCCCTGCCGTGCAAACAACACGTTGCAAAGCAGTATTAGAAAATTTCATAAAACTAGGGGGTTTTGTCTCTTTTCTCTTTCAGACAGGCCCACAGCCTGCCCTGGCTCCTCTGGCACTGTCCAAGTGCCCTTGGCCACGCAGAGCCCACCAGATGCCCAGACTGGCTCCCAGATCGTTGCCCTGAGATGAGGGAGCCGCGGCAGGAGCACGTGTCAGGGCACACCTGGGGCACTGTGCTCAGGCAGGGGCTGAGGGTCAGGGCAGCTCAGGCTCCCGAGCAGTGCTGTGCCTCCTGACGTGCTTTGCCTGCAGTGCCAGGCTGCTGTTACGAAACAGGAGTGGGACGGGCCAATGTGGAACAGTTGCCGCTGCCCCGCTTTTGTCCAGCAGCTAAAAGCCACTTCGGAGGGGTTTGTGGAAGGGCTGTTTGCTTTCGTCTTTTTTTGCTCGCTCTTTGAGTACGGACTTGAAAGAGCTGGAGACTGGAGGCCATTGTGATTATTATTTGTTCCTGAATAGCAGAATAAATGTGCCATTTATTGCATAAATGACAGGGTCCTTGCCTCGGAAAACATATGCAGCCTGTTCCCACTGCTGCCAGCCCTTCGACATTTGAGCAACTGCCCCTGCCCAGTTCTGGGTGCACGGGGATTTCTCACTCCCTGATTGGGGTTGGTGCCAACACTTGTCTTGGCATGTGATGTGTGTGGTCACTGGAAGTCACTGTGGAGGCTGCGATTGAAACAGCCTGGATTCACGGGGCAGCTTCCTTTAGGTAACAGCTGATGGAGAAGCTCTGCAGGACAGTGTGGGATAAAATCTGCTTGCAGGAGAGGACAGCTGAAATCTGGTTGTTGTGGGAGAAGCCCCCTCTGCACAGACATGGCCTGGCAGTGCTGTGGTGGATGTGCCATGTCCCCACCTGCTGTGTCACCACCGGATGCAGAGGCAGCTGCTCAGGATGTTCTGCTGTCTCACAGCTCAGGGGAAGGTGCTGCAGGTGCATCTTTGATCAGAGCTGAGGGTGTGTGTGTCTGCCAGCTCTGACAGCAGGCAGGGAGCATTCCAGTTCTTGGCTTTGCCAGTAGCCTTACAGTGAAGGCCAAGAAACGGAGAGTGAAAATCGCTGTGTCCTTTGGCAGCTGCTTTGGGTGTTACGGTGTCTGCAGCGACAGCAGATGCAGCGACAGCCAGGACTGCCAAAGGAAGGACCCTTCGTGCACTGGTGCTGCTCAGCTACTGAGGTGTCAGTGCATGAAATGGCTCTTTATAGGGTGTTCTCACCAAAAAGATGTTTCCTTTGAGTGTCTTTGAGGCTCTTCTGCTGTTGGTCTGAGCTGCAGATGAGAAACAGTGAGTCTTGTCTTTCTGACTGGAAGGTGCTGAGGTTGCAAACATGTTCATTGTCCCTTGGAAGGGAAAATGGTGGAAGAAAATCACTCAGTTCTGGTCATGTCTTTATTATCCTCCTACCCCAGTGCAGGCTTTGGGCTGCTGCGGCTGAGGGGCAATGGGATGGAGCCAAGGTACTGGTGCTGAGTGAACCCCGTGGCTCTGAGGAGCAGGGAGCACAGTCCTGGAGCTCAGGAGGGCCCTATGGATTGGGAGCTTTACTATTAGTGCTTTACTACTGCTTGAGTTCTCTCTCTCTGTGACCCTTCATTGCACACCCCTGTACAGCCCTGCCTTGCAGTTCCAATATCCATAGTGAGCAGTTGCTGAGCCCTCCCTGTGCAGAGGAGCTGTGTGGATCCTGCGGCCCTCGAGTGGCTTGTGTGACTCTGGCACGAGTAGGGTCCTGTGATGGCAAAGGCATTTGCAGAAATGCTGTTTCATACCCTCTGCTGGGATTCAGGGGACGTTCAGAGGCAGGTTCTCCACTTTGTCACTCTGTTCTGAGGATTTGAGGCTGAGGAGCTCTTTGAAGCACCAGTGCAGCTTGTTCTGCCTTGACAAGGTGCAGATGAGCACCAGCGTGACTTCCATTCCCCAAGGAAAATGCTCTTTTGCACGGATCACAAGCAGTGGCTCTGCTGCTGTTTGAAGAGACCAGAGGAATCTTTGAGCCACATCAAAGCCTTCCTGTCTGAAGCTGAGGTGCTGAGGAGCTCCAGCTCTGGGTCCTTCATGTCTGGGCAGCAAAAGGAAAGAAGGTCCCTGAACCGGGAGTCACTTGGGGGATCAAAGCTCGGTTTAGCAGAGGCTGACGAGGCAAAAAGGATGGCAACAGGAAGGATACAAATCCTGTGGATGATCTGGGCCATCTGATAAGGGCAGTCAGGCCTCCAGAGGGGCCTGTGAGACCTTCTCTGCTGCAGGGGCAGGGCTGACATCACCCCGAGCAGGCAGATGTGCACTGTCCTGTGCCTGCTCTTGGGCAGAGCAATTCTGTGGTGCCTGGGGGCTTGTTTAATAAGGGTGGTGCATCTCCCATTTCAAACTGTTTTTTCTACTCATTGGTACAAGTAACACATAAATAGCTCTAAAAGGCAACAAATCATTCCCCAAAGTAGGGGTGGCAGGTGATGAACAACAGGAGAGGGAAGGAATTAGTTCTCTTTCAGCTTTCTATGCGTTTACTTCTGTATTTGCAGCCCTTGGAGCTCTTTTTATCCTGAATTTCCTTAGGAAAATCCCTGCTGAAGGAATGCTGCCTGCTGTGACTGCCCCTTCTGCTTTGGCTTCGGCCTTGGGAGGCTCTGACGGGCGGGGAACAAGACATACTTTTCACTCTTGGGGAGAAGTGCCTGGGTAAAGGAATGGAAACCATCATGAGTGTCAGTTCTGGATGATGGCACTGGCAGTCTCTCAGCTCTCCCTGCGTGCTCATTCCTGTCCCAGGGCTAATTTAATTGCTTAACAAAGGCACCCTCTGAGACCACTGTGAAAGCACTAATGCAGTGAAAAAAATAAGCAAACTTGGATTAAGCCTTTCATCCAACCACAGGAAGACAGTGATGGAGACCTCAGTGGAAGCAGCCCCATGATTCCCTCTGTTATAACCATGGTGTCCATGTTAGGAATGGAGCAACTGAACTCCAGCATGGGGATTGACTTGTCTGGATTGATACAGAGATCTGGGACAAAGCCAGGAGGGAACCTGCTTAGTTATGTTCATCCCCAGGGAGCTCCTTATTCCCTTTAAGGGGAGGGTTTGAGTTTGGTTTGTTAGGGATTTATTATGAGTTTTGGTGCCAGTCTGGCACCTCTTGGGTTGGTTTGGCCCCTGAGATGGATCCCAGCAGCCTCCACCTGTTCAGCTGGGAACTTGCTATAAAACTGGAAGCAGAGGGGAGCCCAGCTTACTTGCAAGGGAGGTGCTGAACTGGGTGTCCAGCCAGGCATCCCATGCAGTGAATCCTGCATACACAGCCAGCCCCTCGTTTGCAGTTGGTGTGCTGTGTGCTCCCTGCCCTGGGGTCATCGTGGGCAGTAAGAGCTGTCACCACACTCTGTGCTGCGCAGGGGTGAGGAAATGCATTTTTCATGAACTTCACAGCTCACCATTCCGTGGATCGATAGGGCGGCTGGAGGAGTCCTTCACGTGCCCGCTGTTGGTCACCTCTGTGCCAGGTGCTCCGCAGGGCTGTGGCCCTGGGTGTCCTTGGCTGGGCCATCCCATAGAAGCATAGAATGGATTGGGTTGGAAAAGACCTCTGAGATCATCAAGTCCAACTCTTGGTCCAACTCCAGTCCCTTTACCAGATCATGGCACTCAGTGCCACGGTGAATCTCAGTTTAAAAACCTGCAGGGATGGGGAATCCACCCCCTCTCTGGGCAGCCCATTCCAATGCCTGAGCACTCTCTCTGCAAAGAAGTTTTTTCTGATCTCCAACTTCAATTTCCCCTGGCAGAGCTTGAGCCCGTGCCCCCTTGTCCTATTGCTGAGTGCCTGGGAGAAGAGACCAACCCCCATCTGGCTACAACTTCCCTTCCCTTCCCTTCCCTCTGGGCCCAGGTGGGGATGGCCATGGGGGGCAGATGGTTGTACTGGGGCAGTGCTGTGGTGCTGGTGCTGCTGTAGGAGTCGTGTGCCTGACACATCCCCATGGGATTTCTATAACTCTGAGCTGGAATTTTGCATGGGTTTTTAACCTGTTAATTGAGTATCTTGATAGGGAAGGCAGCATCTGACTGGAGAAGGAGATTGTTATTCGATGTGAGAGCAGTGAGTGAACAGCAGGAACTTGGAAAGTACAAGAACTGTTTCCAGAGAGGCTGGGAATATGCCAGTCCAGCCCTTGGCTGTTCATGGGCCCAGCTGCAGTGGGACACCAGGGTGCCTCAGCACCTGGTTAGTGCAGGGAGTGCTTTCTTTCCACTTAGGTTTCCAAGCTCAGGAAAGCAGAGGGAGTAAGAAAATACACTGAATGCTGGCAGACTCCTGGGTTAGTGTGAGCCAAGGTGTCACCTTGCAAATAGGGCCTGATGGAAGTGCAAGTGTATGTGTTGTGCATGGGAAATTGCAGCAAGGAGCGGGAGAAGGGAATGGGAACAGGGAGGAGATGTGTTTTCAGCTGGGGTTTGGGGTGATGGGGAAGTAAGGAGGAGGGGAAAGCTCCTTCATGTGGTTGAGGTTAGGCAGTGTGGCAGCTTTCAGAAAGATGTTTGTCTTGAAGGTCCCTGTGCATCTCTCATCTCCAGGCAAGTCCTAAATTGGTGCAAATCAGCTCCTGTGCTGTGGTATGGATTGGAACGTCCTTGCTGGCCCCAGAGCTCTGCAGAGTGAGGGTGTTGTGTGCGAGCACAGGCAGTCTCAGAGCCCTGTGAGAGCAGCTGCCAGAAATTCAGATAGATGTGTTTCTTATAAATAATAAATGATAAATTCAGTGCTCTGATCTCTGAGGCACGCTCTGCTTTTATACACTCCATCCTGGACTCAGTGGTGTCTCTCTGGGTTTGAGTGCTGCTGGTGACACACCGGCTGCAGCCCCTGGAATTGGGAACTGTGGCCCCTTCTACCAGCACTGCAAAGGAGCAGCTGGGGAGGGTGAGGGCAGCGCTGCTCGGACTTCACCCCACCCCAGTGTAAAGCTGTGCTCCTGCCCTCTGGAGAGCAGTGTTTTGGGTGGATGCTGCTTCCCGAATAAATTCATTAAGCCAATTTAAAGGACAGACTAAATGATGTTTAGTGTTACAGTGTGCGAGGCTGGATAAACACCAGGGGAGTTGTGGCAGGGTGGAAGGTGTAATTCCAGCTTCAACCATAACTGACCCACAACAAGCCCCTGCTCTGCTCCCGTGGGGAGCTGTGGCTGTGCTGGTGAATGTACCAGTGCTGAGAGCTGCCCTTGCCATGCCCGGGCACTGCTGTGCTGTCTCCTGCCCTGGTACATCCATGTCCTGCTCCTGCTTCCATCAGCACCTGGCAGCTCTGTGGGAAGAGCAGCTGAGGTGCTGCTGGAGGGCTGATGTGAGCTGATGGCTGGTAGGGAGCCTGAAGGGTTTATTAATATTTATTGTTAATATTTGTTAGCAGTGATTATAAATGCTGCTTGACTGCACGGGAGATGCCAAGCTCTGTAAACACGTGTTTGTGCCATGGTTATCCTGCTCCTCCCGCCCCACTGCCCGTGCCACAATTCCTCCCTGTGCACTGGTCCAGTTCCAAGCAGTGCTTCTGCCACAGGTGGGAGCAGGACCTGCTGGTGGGGCCAGGCTGGGCCCAGCCTGCAGAGCTTGAGGCAGGATTCATTCCTGCAAACCTGCAAGCGTGGCCTCCGTGCTGTGTGGGCTCTCCGTAGGCAGCCGAACACACGAATGTGTTCCTGCAACTTCTCCCTTGTGTGGGAGTGTTTTTAACACGCCAGAGCAGAGTCCTGGTAGGAGTAAATGATGAGGAGCAAGCAAGAAGAGTAAATGCGGTTTTTAAGCTATTTCATAAGCAACATCAACAGGATGGCCTGTATGGCAGCTGCCCCCGGCCTGCTGGGATCTCAGAGGTGTGAGGGGGTTGGCAAACAACCTGTCCTGGCTTTCACCCAGGGGCTTCATGCCCAGGTGGGACCCTCCAGCAGGGGCTGGGGGCTGTCAGTGCAGATTAGTGCATCTGTCTGTCCTGGGGATCCTCACTGGAGCACAAGAGTGCTTTCCCAATGGCAGGATGCCTGGAAAGAGCAGAGCTGATGAGAACACCTGTGGCATCAGAGTAGTCTGTGCCAGCCCATTGTGGGGGGTCTGTCCAGAGAATCCCAGAATGGTTTGGGTTGGGAGGGACCTCAAAATCCATCTTGTTCTACCCCCTGCTGTGGTCAGGAACACCTTCCATTATCCCAGGTTGCTCCAAGCGCTGTCCAGCCTGGCTCTGGACACTTCCAGGGATGGGGCAGCCACAGCTTCCCTGGGCAACCAGTGCCAGGGCCTGCCTACCCTCACAGGGAACAATTAATATCCCATCTAGCCCTGCCCTCTGTCAGTTTGAAGCCATTCCCCCTTGTCCCAGTACTCTCTCCAGCTCTCTTGGAAGACCTTTAGGCACTGGAAGGGGCTCTCAGGTGTCCCCAGAGCCTTCTCTTTTCCAGGTGAGCCCCCCCCAGCTCTCCCAGCCTGGCTCCAGAGCAGAGGGGCTCCAGCCCTGGAACATCTCCGTGGCCTCCTCTGGACTTGCTCCAGCAGTTCCATGTTCTTCTCATGTTGAAGGCCCCAGAGCTGGATGCAGCTCTGCAGGTGGGGTCTCACCAGAGTGGAGTGGAGCCTAAAAGAGTGGAGCAGAGGGGAAGGACTCTGTTCCTGCCTGGTTTGTCCTGGGATAACTGAGGGCAAATGAACTGGGGCTCCGTCTAGAGCATCACATGGGTCTGTGAAGGAAGCTCCTGGCTCTCTTTGGGTTTGGTATTCAGGGCTCTTCTCCTGCTTTGCATAAGGTGATAGGTTCATAATTGTTACTTTATTCTGTTTTTTGTTATTAATTTTTATTCAGATCCAGTTCTTTGATCACTCAAGTGTATTCAGGTCTCTTCCAGGATCTTTGTAATATAATATTGGCTTTAATGAAGGGGAAAATGCACTCCTGCCTCCTTTTGAAAATGCTGCTGAGCAGGACCTGTCCATGGCAGGAGGACACTCAGACAGATGCCCAGAGCAGGGGGTCCCTGGAGCCTTTCAGTCAGCCAGCACCAAACCTGGACACTGTACCTGGGGCAGGTGCAGGGAGTTACTAGGCCTCATCTTAGGGAAGAAAAAGCAGAAAAAGATGATGAAGATGGGCTTTAAAAGGGGGAAGAGTGGTGTCAGAGACAAGTCCTGTTTTTGGTGAAGGCAGGTGCAGGATTTGGTAGCTCATTGTGGTTCTTGCCTCATCTTGCCCATTGGCTTGGATCTTCCATTAAACATGCTGCAGGGGACTGTGTTTGGAAGGACAGGACCTGTGCTCTCTCCTGTGAGATCAGCTGAGTTTCTAGTATGGTCAAATTTCCTTTTCATGGCAATTTGCAGAGGAAATCCAAGAAGTCCTGTGCCAGAGTCCGTGGTGCCGTGTCCAGGTACTGTCAGGGCAGGGAGAGCAGAGGTGGGTCTTCAGGAGTGAGACCTGCCAGGCAGACGGGTGGTCATCTGTGCCCGTGCCCCACAACCCGTGGGTATTTCCTGGCTGGCTTCTCTTAGCTTGGGTTGTGCTTTCCAGGAGCCTTTGTGCCTGTGTCCCTGGTGTGTGCAGGTGGGTCCTGGTCATCTCTTTTGAAGCAGAGGGTTGTGCTGACCCAACAGATGACCAGGGAACGGGCAGAGTGTCCTGTGGCCTCCCGGCAATCCTCTGTTTGTCCACCAGCTTTCCTCTCTTATGCACAGGCTGAATTTCAGCTTCAACCCTCCTCTTTCTCCTGTCGGTGTAGCTGTGCAGTCACTGAGCAGGAGGGACTGCTGGCCACAGGATGTCCCCAAGGCATCTGACTGACACTGCTCTGCAGCACAGCAGCAAAAGTGACTGCTCATCACAGACCTGAGCACCCTCTTGCTCACAGGAATAGAATTTCAGGTCAGGTCAGCTGAATTGCCTTCTCTTTCTCCGTGGCATCCCTTAGCCTTGGGCGTGGGTGCCAGTCACTAGGGTGGCATTGTGTGTGGAGGGGATCTGCTGCTGGCAGCCTGTGTCCCCTCTGCAGTGACACAGCCCCACTGGCTCACCTGGCTGTAGAACAGTTCCCTGAGCTGCTGCTGCCCAGCAAAGTTTGCCTTCAGTCACAGGGGCTGTGAGTGCCAGCAGTCCTTGTGTCAGTTTGGCTGGGGGGTGCTTGGGCTGCATTCCTCCAGGCCCTCCATTGCTGGAGTGCTCTCTGGGAAGCTCTGTCAGTTATCTGTGCTTGTAGACACACAATGTGCTGCTGGGACTTCTGTTACCACCAGCCCCCTTGGTGAAGGGTGGCTGGATAGGTACCTTCCCTGAACCAGGAAATTTGCAGGCATTTTGCAAGACACAT
Source organism: Sakesphorus luctuosus (assembly GCA_013396695.1). Lineage (NCBI taxonomy): Eukaryota > Metazoa > Chordata > Aves > Passeriformes > Thamnophilidae > Sakesphorus > Sakesphorus luctuosus. The sequence continues at coordinate 413,533 of VWZD01007906.1, read as the reverse complement.
AATTCTCCTCCTGTTCCCTAGCTGAGCTCTTGTTGAGAACGAGAAATGGCTTATTGTTATAGCCTATTGTTATTTTTGTATCAGCAATAGTGTCACCAGCAGGACCAGGGCAGTGACCACCCCTCTGTAGTGAGCACTGCTGAGGCCCCTCAGGTCCTGTGTCCAGTTCTGGGCCCTTCGTGACAGAAAAGCCATTGAGGGGCTGGAGCATGTCCAGAGAAGGGAATGGAGCTGGGGAAGGGTCTGGAGCACCAGGGCTGGCTGAGGGAGCTGAGCCTGGAGGAAAGGAGGCTCAGGGGGGACCTTCTTGCTTTCTGCAACTCCCTGACAGGAGGAGGAAGCTGCGGGGGAGGGTTGGGGAGGGTCGGGCTCTGCTCCAGGGGCAGGAGAAGAGGGAATGGCCTCAAGCTGGGCCAGGGGAAGTTCAGATTGGACATCAGCAGGAATTTCTCCATGGAAAGGGTGGTCAGGCACTGGAAGGGGCTGCCCAGGGAGGTTTGGAGTGCCCAGCCCTGGAGGTGCCTAAGGCAGGACTGGCCGTGGCACTGAGTGCTCTGGGCTGGGGGACAAGGTGGGCATCGGGCACAGGGTGGGCTCCATGGGCTGGGAGGGCTTTGCCAAGGTGGGCATCGGGCACAGGGTGGGCTCCATGGGCTGGGAGGGCTTTGCCAAGGTGGGCATTGGGCACAGGGTGGGCTCCATGGGCTGGGAGGGCTTTGACAATCTTAGTGATTTTGTGATTCTGCTCCAGTTGGCTGTAAAGCCAGAGCCTGGCTAAGGGACTGGGGAACTCTGTGGGATGTCTGTGTGCTCTCCTGGAGCGGAAGATCAGAATAGATTTATGGAATGGCACAGGACAGGCAGCGTGGGCTCTGAGCTGGGACATGAAAGAGCGCTGCCTTCCCAGCAGCAGAGCATTAATGAAATATGCTCCTCACACTGCCTTGCTTTGAGCTGTCACCTGTGCCTACAGGAGCTGCATTCCCGGGGCCGTGCGGGCTCAGCTCGTGGAATCAGTGGGAACGTCCCTGCTAATGGGAACAGAATGCTGTGCTGTTCTCTCTGCGGCCGCTGGTGCAGACCAGGCTTTCTGGGGCTGTGGAGCAGAACCTCCCAGCCAGAGCATCTCCTGCTGTGGCAGCAGGACCCCTGCCAGGAACAGAGCCTGCCTTAAGTCTCACTCACCCTTTGCTCTTTCCCTAATACATGATCTTCTTTGACAAGACTCGAAGGAAAGGCCTGAAGTTGCATCAGAGGAGGTTTAGGTCGGACATTACAAAAACGTTCTTTCCTCTTCCCTCAGAGGGTGGTGGGCACTGACCAGGCTCCCCAGGGCAGTGGGCACAGCCCTAAGGCTGCCACAGCTCCAGGAGGGTTTGGATGATGCTCTGGGGCACAGGGTGTGACTCTTGGGGATGGGCCTGTGCAGGGCCAGGAGTTGGACTGGATAATCCTTGTGGGTCCCTTCCAACTCAGCGTGTTCTGTGATAAGGTGATTATTAGAAATATAACCCCCAGCCCACTCTGCACAAGGGGAATTTGTTGCCTTCCTGTTGTGGTTCTGGTGCTGCCTGGCTGCAGCTCTCCACGGGTACTGCTGGATCCCCAAATGATGTGCATAAATCAGAGCCAATGCGCGCTGTGCAGGCAGGGACACCGTGACCACTCTTTGCTTTGTGAGCTGCAGGGCTTGTTCCTGAAAGTGCATTGTATCCACAGAACATTCCGTGTGGGAATCCTCCCGTGCCCTCCGCGTGTGTCTGTCTTGTAAGGAGATGTCAGCGTGCCCAGGCTGCTCTCCAGGAGCTTCAGAGCCGCGTGTGGCACATGTTGGCTCCTCCTGTGTACCTGGGACTGAAGCAAAATGCTGATTGTTGTGCAGATGTCATCTGCCAGGCGGGCTGGAGGCTTGGAAGGGGCTGTGCTGTCGTTTGCCACCAGCCTCCTCGGTACACGTGAGCTCTATTTTTGTGGGAGTGTGCGTTTGCTTTCAGCCACTGCTTTGTTGGATTTCTATTTCTTTTTTGCCTTTCATTTCCAGGCTTGCAGGTAAAGTTTGAGGCATACATCTATTTTTCATTATCCCAGTTTTGCTGCTTGTTTTATAACTAAAAAGAAATAATCACTAAAACCTATTTCCTGTGCAAAAAGCAGCAGTTTGTTCTGACATGAGGGGAAACTATATGAGGTCATGACTGTGGCCTTGGACAGATGGGCATGAAGATCAGTCTTGTGGGAGCAGGTGGAGTTTGCACCCATGAATCCTGCCCTGGGTGTTCCAGCTCAGGAGCCTGGGTGTTGGTTTGTAGCCTGGTTGTGCTTGGCAGTGTCCCAGGAGAGAGATGGAGGCTTTGGCCACAGGTTGGCTCTGCCTGTCTTCTGGTAATGGAAAGCTTTTTTTGTACTCCTGCTGTAGTTTAATAAGGGCTTGTGGGTTCTCGAGGTGGTTCTCTGACCCTTTAGGAAAGAGGAAGAAATGTGAGGTGATGCTTTCCTGCAGGGTGTGAGTAAAGAGGGGAAACTCATTGCTCAGGGGTGCTGTGGGTGTCAGAAGTCCAGAACAGTTAATGGGAAAAATCTAGTTGATGTGGATTTGAGCTCAGAGGTAGAGGCTGCTGTTCTGGAAGAGCCTGGTTGAGGAGTTTTTGGAAGATGCAGAAGTACTTCAGGTGTATTATCTGTGCTCCCTGCTCTGTCCCTCTGGTGTCCACCATTGACCACTGTGATGGGGTCGTTTGTCCCTTCTCTTTCTGGCAAAAAACAATTAGGAAGAGAAGAAATAACATAATGGGTCGGGGAGAGAAGAGCAGTGAAGGGGTGGAAGGAGAGGGGCTGTTCCATCTATGTAAAACCAATTAGGAAGAGAAGAAATAACATAATGGGTCGGGGAGAGAAGAGCAGTGAAGGGGTGGAAGGAGAGGGGCTGTTCCCTCCATGTTCCTGGAGGGCTCTGGGGGCAGAGGCTCTTTGGTGGCCGGAGCTGGTGTTGGGTGCTCCTGTGAGCACGTTTTCTGCCTTGTGGAGCAGGACGTGGTTGCTGCGAGGAGGGGAGAGCCTGTGATGTGATGTGCCATCCTGATGGACAGCAGGGAGCAAGGAAGATATTTCGGACTGCATGTATGGGAGGAAATTCTTTGAAACCTGGATAGGAGTAGGAGCAGACTTGATGGAGGGATGAGTAATGAAGGAGTGTTTGAACGGAACTAATCAGTCCCATCTTCTTTCAAAAGACCTCATTTAGTTTAATTTAGCAGCGTGTAAATTTAGAGCCAATCAAAGGAAACACTTGTGCAGCCTGTGTGCTGGCAGGCTGCTCGTTCCCTACCCCAGCAGCGAGCGGGAGGCGGGAGGTGGGCTCGGAGCCTCGTGCTGCCACGCTCTGGGGACACACGTGCGTGGCTACACACACAGGGCAGGGGCACGAGCTCTGAGCCAGGGCACTGGCACCCATGAGAGCAGGACCCCTCATTCTGAGCCCCTCTCTGGTTCAGGAGGAGCTCTGTGGTCAGTCAGGGTGGCTCTGTGCCACAGGGCTGCTCGTGGCCCCTGCAAGCCTGGTCAGAGCCAGCTCCCAGCTCGTGGTTTGGGTGAGCAGCAGGGAAAGCCTTGTGCTGCAGTAAACCTTGGTGACCTCTGCAAAATGTTGTTTTCCTTAAGAAAATCCTACATATGGATTAGATAAACCCCTGATCCTTGGACAGCTGGTTGTTTTGTTTAATTTGAATTAATGCAGCTACTTCTCTGCCTAAAAAGAGGCACAGGGATAAAAAGCCTTCACAGTATTGCACTGATTTTTATTTTCCTCTGTCGTTGTCATACATGGCAATAACTCAGTGATTTTAAACAAGTCTTGGAGGTCTCTTCATACCTTCCAGGAGAGATATAAGCCCCTGTGGGGTCAATACAAGCTACTTTGGCATTACCTGTCACAAACTCTATTAGCAGTGACACTGGCTGCCCCACAGGACCGTGTGCTCACACCTCGAGGTGTTCTGCTTCCTGCGGTGTCACACCCCTGAGCCCATGCTGTGCTGCAAAGTGTTGTGTAAAGAGTCCTGAAACCTGTGAAAACACAGCATAAAACATTGTTGTGTTTGTTTTCCTCTGCATTTCAGACTGGTGGCAATGTCTCATTGGGCCCGTCTCCTCTGCACCGCGGCCAAAGTCAACCTGCTGGTGCTGCTGGTTGCTGTGGTGTTCTCCTGGTCAAGCCTGAGTGACAGAGTTCCCGTAAGTGTTGGCTGCTGTGGCTGGGAGCTGTGCCACTGGGGTGTCTGGTGGGGTGACAGCCTGCCTGAGCCACCTCTGGAGCCCAGGAGGGTGATGCAATGGTTGGTGAATCACCTCTAAGAGATGGGAACGGGGGACTTCAATTAAGTTCCTGGTTGTGCGTCTGTTGAGTCACCACAGGTGAGTCAGGCTTAGAAGAGCATCCTCTCAGGTTCTTGGGTCCCCTGTGCATGGATTTTGCTCCTTGCAGTGTGATTTGGAAGCTGCAGTTGAGCTGAGTGGGGTCTGTCTGCCCCTTTGCACATGTACTGAGTGTAGAACTCCCTGGGTTGGATCCTGCTGCTGGGCCCTGGAAAGCTCCCTTGAGCAGAGAGTGGTGCTTTTTTTGTCAAATTAATGCTGTGGCTTAAAACAGAGGGTCCCACAGATCACTGGCATAGGGGGCCGCCAGACCCTGTATCCCTGGACACTTGCCCTGCCCTTGCACCGCAGCTTGCTGGGCTCTTGGTTTGGGATGCAGCTCTCAAGGGGCTGGGCTGTCACCCAGAGCAAATCAAGGAGAGATTACAGTGGGAGCATCTTACATCAGTGCCTCAGGCCCACCTGGAGTCATGTAGTGACTTGTGTACCAGCAAAATTGTGGCCCACAGGACCAGGGCAGGGACTGTCCCCCTGTGCTGGCACTGCTGAGGCACCTCCAGTGCTGGGGACAGTTCTGGGACACTCAGACAAGAGAGACACTGAGGGGCTGGAGCGTGTCCAGGGAAGGGAATGATGCAGGGGAAGGGGCTGGAGCAGCAGGAGGGGCTGAGGGAGCTGGAGGAGCTCAGCCTGGAGCAAAGGAGGCTCAGGGGGGACCTTCTGGCTCTGCAATCCCTGCCAGGAGGGGGGAGCTGGGGCAGGGTCGGGCTCTGCTCCAGGAACAGGGACAGGAGGAGAGGGCACGGCCTCAGGCTGGGCCAGGGCAGGGGCAGGGGGCACAGCAGCAGGAATTTCCCCATGGAAAGGGTGGTCAGGCACTGACAGGGACTGCCCAGGGAGGTTTGGAGTGCCCAGCCCTGGAGGTGCCCAAGGCAGGACTGGCCATGGCACTGAGTGCTCTGGGCTGGGGGACAAGGTGGGCATCGGGCACAGGGTGGGCTCCATGGGCTGGGAGGGCTTTGCCAAGGTGGGCATCGGGCACAGGGTGGGCTCCATGGGCTGGGAGGGCTTTGCCAAGGTGTGCATCGGGCACAGGGTGGACTCGATGGTCTTAGAGGCCTTTTCCATCCTCAATGACTCTGTGAATGATGAGCTAATACATCTTTATTTCAGGGAGGAAGGGGAGGTAGAGCTCAGACATCCCAGCTGGAGACTGAGCACTGGGACAGCTATGCATTGATTCCAGTGATATGTGCTGGAATGGGCAACAGCCTGATGGGAAGTTCAGGCAGGATTAATGCATTAGGGGGGTTACCCTTCCATCACCTTTTCCTGCACTCCCTTCCAAGGGCTCCACAGTGTCACATCCCTCCTTGAGTGCAAGGAGTGTCCCAGACCCTCCCTGCTCAGGCTTTTCACCTTATTGCCCTGGATTTCAGACTAGTCAAGCAAGGAGGCTTTTTTCCTTTAAGAAAACACCCATTGTTCTTTAGAAAACATCTTTCTCCTGCTTTGGTTATTAAAACAAACCAAAAAGGATTTTACTAATTTCTGTGTAAATGAAGACTCGTTTGTGTCGTGTTGCCCCATTTTGCCAGAAACACTAATGAAAATGGGGTATTGCAAAGCAACTGTGGCCAGGCAGTGACAGTAACACTTAAATGAACCAAGTCACATCCTTTTATCCTTAGTGAGAGTTAAAACCCCAGCACTGCTCCTCAGCAGAGCTGGTAAACATCAGCTGTCTCCATTAAGTGTGTGAGCAGCTCCAGCCCTGGGAGGCCTGTTTGGTGCATTTACAATGCCTGTATCACCGACTCCCTCTTGGATAATCACAGAGCCGTGGAAATAAGCTAAGTAATAACTGCTCCACTCACTCCTTTTCAGTCCCGTGGAGTCTTGGCTTGGAAAATGTTAACATTGATTTTCATCTGCAGAACCTGGGTTTTTACGGCTGTGATTGTTCCTGAGCTTTAACATTTCTTATAATTTGAACAATATCCAGCCCCTGATGCACTCAGTGAAAGCAGGAGTTAAGCTCTGTTTTCTTATGCATTTCTGAAGTTGCATTCCTTTTTGACAACTCAAATAAAAATATTCTATAGGTTTGTAAGCCATATTCATATGCTACCACAGTCATGGAGCATGGAATTGTTTAGGCTGGAAAAGCCCTCTAGGATTGTTGAGTCCAAGCATTCCCTCAGGGCTGCCAAGGCCACCACTACCCCATGTCCTCAAGTGCCACATCCACACTGTCATTGCTACTGTTTGTGTTTTGCTCAGGTTGACATTTCTCTTGCTCAGAAACACTCTCCTAGGCTGGAAAATGGATATTTTGTACAGAGCATCCAGATTCTGGCAGAAAATACACATGCAAGGAGTGGAAGAAGGGAAGGCAGCATGTGGCACAGAATTTCCAGTTAACCTCTGGGTTTACTTATTTTTTTCCCTGTGAAAACATTCAAAGGATTAATATCCAAACACTTCATGAAGTGAGCTGTAACTCTATTCTAATTGCCAACAATTAGGAATAATCTTTCCCTCTAGGCTGGTTATCTGAGATTATTCAGTGGTGGCTGAATTGGTGATCTCGGAAGCCGATAACATTCCCTTCAACAGGCCCTGAGCTGTCCGGATGATAAACCTGGATCAGTTCATCTCCTGCTGCTCAGAGCAGAGCAGCACAGACCTGGTTCCCCTGTGTGACAGCACCCGGTTGTTACTATGCTCTCTCCATAGTTGTACCCATTGCAGTTTTACATGACTCCCACCAGCTCCCTGGGGAGACTTTCCATTGAGCAGCGAGGTTTCCACACGCCAAGGATTTCTGTTCCCTGCTTTTCATCATCCACGTTTTTCCCTGTGTGTAACATCGTACGGCTCGTGCTGGCTGCTCTCCCACACCTCTGCCATCCATGCTGCTCTTGCCATGTAGGTGGTGATTAAATCCCTGCCTCATTGTTTTAGAAGACTTGGAGAGCACTGGGAACGTGTGGAGAAGAGGATCCTCCTGTTCGTATTGTGTGGGCAACTCGGTGTGTTTTTTCCCGTGTCCTATTTTGGAAATAGCTGAACTATTTTAGCTGAAATCTTCTCCAAGCCTGAAATAAGTGCATTTAAGAAAAAAAAAAACAACCAACAACTAACAATCCTTGAGGCATTCCACTCGTGTGGAAAATTTCAGCTGAAAAAGTTAAAAGTTTGACATATTTTTAGGCAGGGGAAAACGGGGTCCTTACGATGTTACACAACCCTAATAATAGCCAGGGCTCCTGCTCTGACTGAAGCACAGGTGAGGCTCTGTGAAAGCTGGTTTGAAACCTGCAGCCTGCCCTGGAATAGGAAATCAGCTGCGTTGCTTTGTTCAGCACAAATGTCATGCTAGTTATGCATGTTTAACCTTTAATATACTTTAAATCTAAATTTAACCATGTGGAAAGAATCTCGGATGTCAAAAAAAAAAATCTGCTGGCGAGGGAAAAAATTCTGTATTCTCAGCCAGCACTAAATTACCCAGATGCAATTGCTAATGAGCTGAATCTCTTCTCTCCAAAAGGAGTTTGCCCTTACAAAAATAGAAGAGAGCGACATAAAAGATGACAGTGGGAACGAGCCGGTGACAGAAGATGACGCTGATCCTGAAGACCTGGAAGTGTTTTACCCCACAGATCAGTGGCAAACCCTCCGTCCAGGTAACTAATTATAGCATCTCTCTGGAGCCCCACCTGTCAGCACTGACAGGAGCCTTGCAGGCACTCACATACCTGCTTGTTCCCATGACAATGTGAGCTTCTGCTGATGTTCAGATAAAGAGATGAGGACTCAGTGACCCAGCACAGGGACCAGAGGCCACAGCCAAAGCACTTGGCAGGAGGAGTGGTTGCTAAAGAGCTTTCAGGTCACTGGAGCAGAGAGAGTGGGCTGCCAGCCCTGGTGTAGGTGGTGGGGTGTCTCTGTCACTGCCTCCACAGCCCTTTTTGTCTTTGTGTGCTTGTCAAGGGACAGATTTTATAACATTTGTTGGCACGTGCATTCCCAGGTCTGCTGTGCTCCAGTGTGGGCTGGTGCAAACTGATTAGGAGCTGTCACTGTAGCACTGCACAGCTTTTTAACAATGGGTTTTCTGTTCCTTTGCTGTTTGAAATCCAGCTTTTATTCCTATCTGTGCAAGCCACAAAAAACCCCTCTTCCCCTTTTTTTTGGGTCGGTGTCTTTTCTTAGTAGATGTACATGGGACACGTATGGTGAGAGAAGCCCAGTGGGGCAGGCTGGGTTCACTGCAAGGGCCTGAGCACTGGGGGGCTGTGGAGGGGCCAAGCCCATTCAAACACACACACAGATGCATGTGTGCATACATATTTCAGCAATTAACCTGTCTCTGGGGCCCTGAGCGAGCTGTTTAATCCACTTGTGCTTCTCTGTCCTCATGTATATGCAGGTGTAATACCTTCCCACCTCACAAGGGTGAACTAAGTAGTAATTAATTTTTATAAAGTGCTCTGAATTTAAGAGCTTTATCCTGTGCTCAGTATTATCATTGAATGAATAAGTATGGGTTCCATTTGTCTTGAAATTTCTGCCAGATATAGCAGAACGACTTTTCCAAATGTAAATCTTTGTATAACAGAAATGGCTACAAAAGCCCCAATGTTTCACAAAGCTGCAGTATATACTTATATTCCATTTCTATACCATTATGTATGGAAGGCATGTGGTGTCCCTGCTCATTATTCAGCCTTGCAGATCCCCACCACCCTTGTTGGAGCAGAATATGTATATCCTTGCAGTCATTATAAACCTCATTGCAGGGTTTGTTCAGAAGCACCTTCTCCCTTGCTCGGGTGCCTTATTCCACTTTATTTTTGTAGTAATTCCACGTGGGGCGCTTGCAAGTGGGGAGCTTGGCAGCATTCACAGAGGAGAATGAATTTGATTGTTCTTGTGAAAGCTTTCATGGTGATCTGTTTCATTGTGTAGCTGCTACAGACCCCCATTTTGGGTGGGGGCAGGTTTGGGTGGGGACATGTCAGCAAGAGGAGTCTGCCTTGGTGTGCCCCTGCCAGGCTGGGGTCTGTGTCCTGGGGGTTTCTCCCAAGTGACAGCTGTGTGTGGGCTGGGCCCTGCTCTGTGAGCACGTGTGTTACCTGAGGCTGGGGGACCTGCTGGCAGCACGAGCCTGTCCCTGCAGCCTCTGGACTGGAGGCTTTCCCCAGAGGGAGCCCAGGACAAGGATCTGCAGGACGAGGGAAGTGGCTGGTGTGGCTGCACAAGGGGTGTACCCTTCAGGCCTTTGGCAGAGGCACATGCTTAGCAGTGTGTCAGTCCAGTGGCTCTGCCTCTTCCCATGTTCTCCAAGGGGTTCCCCTCCCGGGCAGCCGGGCAGAGCCGTGGCTGGGCTGTGCTCAGCCCTGTGCTCTGGCCCCCTGCCTCACCAGGATGCCCCCGTGCCTCTCCAGTTGTACCCCTGTGGCAAATTAGCCCAGTCTCCCCCAGGGAAGCAAATGTCTCGATTTAAAATCTGGATATACAGTTCTGAACACTGTAAGGGAGCTCAGAGTTGTGTTTCTCCCCATCTGGCTCCTGTTTCAACTTGTTCCTGTTCTGAGCTCACCCAGGATTTCTGTGCTTCTCTACAGTCGGGCAGTAGCTCATCTTTTATAGATGTATCCCCAATTTTCCTCTGCTGTGTTTCTAGTTCCCTGTTGCTAATTGCATCAATCCATGTTTCCACTCAGACTGCAACAGTGTCATCAACCTGTAACCTGTCAGATTCCCCAGCAAATTCGATTGTCACTGTATCTGTAATGCTGCTTTGGGCGCTCCTTCCTCCCTGCCTGTGTGAGCTGGATTTTGATCAAGTGCTTTCTTGCACTTTGAGCACACTTCAGGCTGCTGGAGGTGGCTGGATGCAAACACAGACAGACAGTTGCCCTAAGAGCTCTGCCTCCTGTAATCTGGAAGCAAGATCAGTTGTCTCTTCTGCCAGGCAGCCGCAGAGCTGACGGCTCTGGGAAGCTTGGTGAAACTTCACAAAGTCCTTTAACACTTTGTTAGGCATTTCTTCTTTCTCACTTGGCACTAAATAATGCACCAGGTGCAGCTGGCTCAGACAGAAAGGAGATGTGTGCCTTGGAAAGGCTTCCAGCACCTCTGTTATTGCTCTTTTTCTGGTTTAATCTGTGGGGCTTTTCCTTCTGTCCATGGTTGGAGTTCAGGAACCTGGAGGCTACTTGGGTTTCAATGAGAGGGATTGCAGTGTTCTCTGAATGGAGGTTCACACTTCAGACTCTTATGGTCAGGTAACTGTTCCACAACTGACACAAATTTTTTCTGAAGCTGTGCTTCCTCTGCTCTCTTTCCTTTCGGAATACACTTTCACAGGTGGTAGTTCCCTTGGGAGTTGGAACCTCTCCGGGGAAACCCAGCAGAGGTGACTTTTGTTGCTGTGTACCTTGAGCTCTGCCAGGCACGTGGAGGCTGAGTCTGTCAGTGCATAGAAACACCTGCTGCCTTTCAAGGTGATCTTGCCTGATGGTCATTCCAACCAAAGGCTGATTCTTAGTCTTTGGGATGGCAGAGATGAATGGAACAGGTAGATGTGGTGCTCAGGGACATGGCTTAGTGGTGGCCCTGGCAGTGCTGGGTCAATGGTTGGACTCAATGGTCTGAGAGGGCTTTTCCAGCCTTAATGATTCTGTGATGGTTTTCTCCATCATTTTGACAGTTTTCTTGGGGGTTCTGTGTATAAAAGCGTTTCCTTCATGTTTCTGGTGACCTCAAATGTGCCATGCAACATCCCAGAGCACACACATGCTTTGTTTCCTGGGAATTACCTACTTTTCTGATTTGAGCACTGTATTTCCCTGTGTTTTGTTTGTCACTGCTGATGATGAGTGGAAGGTGGGCTCTGCCTCTTCCCTACTCCCTGATGTGGCACAAACTCACTGGCACAGTCTTGCTCTGTGTTATCTGCTTTGATTTTCTCAGCTGGGAGTTGGGAGTTGAAAGCTGGGATTTTCACAGCTGGGAGTTGGGAGTTGAGAGCTGGGAGTTCAGTTTCCAAATCCAGATGGTCCAAGCAAGAACCTCATCTGCCCAAAATATCAAAATATTTACAGCCAACAGTGGGGCACAGAGAGGGCCTTGGGTCCACAACAGCTCCCTGCAGACTGGAGAGATGGAGCAAAGCCTTGCACTGGCAGTGGGAATGTTGCAGCACGGATCTCTCTGGGGTTTGGGTAGAACATCCCAGTGTCTCAGGGCAGAGCTCTGGGCTTGGCTGGCCCGTGCCCTCACAGCCCTGTGCCAACTCCTGCAGGGACTCACAGCGTTTGTGCTGCCCACAGTCATTCCCAAAGTGCCTGACTCTGTCACAGGGGAAAACTGAGAAGCCATGGCTGCTGCTGTGGATCAGCCTACCAGAGTGTAGCTGATGTGAACATGCTGCTGTTGCTGTTTCTGCAAAGATGAAACCATCTTATGTTCAGCAGGGAGTTGATGATGTGTTGCTTGGCGTTTAAATATCCATGGCTGCAGCTTCCAAGGATCCTTGGGCTGATATCTTTGCTGTTCCTACTTATCTCACGACTTCCCCCATCTCATTTGCTGCACAAACAAGGTTTTGCACATGTGGAAACACAGTTCTCAAGGCATTCATGCTGGGGAGGTATTTTCAGAAGCTGCTTTGAAGGACTTGCTGTGATTTTGGAAACAACAGGACTTGGGATAGGGAATAACTGAGTCCAGTTTTTTTGCCAGTTGTCTTTCAGGAGGTTTTGGTGGCCAAATGAGCCAGCACTGCTCTAAGCCAAGAAAAGGTTTCTAAAGCTGGGAGAAGGCAGCAGTGGCAGGAGGGATCCTCAGGGCTCCTGTGCCAGGGCCTGTCCCACAGCCCATGTCAGTGACGAGGTGCTGTCTGGGGTCTCTGGCTCCTGCTGCTCACCAGAATGTCCTGAGCTACAGCAGCTCCTGCTAATTGCTTTGCTGAATTAATGAGGGTCCAAACCAAGGGCTTCTCAGTGACCTAGACCTAACTCTGACAGTGGTGGGCAGGTCTCTGAAATATTTATGTCAGCTTGGTCAGGAGAGGGCTGTGAAATACGGAGTTAAACCACCAGGGTATGCTCGTTTTTGCAAAGTTTGACGTGTGTAATCCAGGAAATAGGAGCCTCATCAGATCAGCACAGATTTGCATATAGAGGGAAGGCAAATGGAATTTTAAAAACCTCATTTATACCAGATGAAATGCATCTTCTCTGGGTTTTCTTTCATAAAATGACTTGTTACTGATGTGCAGAGGGGAAAAATCTTGACTGTGGAGTTGTTATATTCCTGTCTGGCCAGTGACAGGAGAGCTGCAGGGTGATTACAGCAGGTAGGAGAGGCCAGGCTGGCTTGAGAGCAATTGCCAATGTTCTTGGAGGCTGAGTTATGGCCACTGGTAGCTCTCCCTCAGCTTGTTTTCCATCTGACCTCTTGCATATGAGGCTTTTCATCTCTTAAATGCATCTTGTGCCTGTCCTTTTTATTGCCATCTGCCTTCATGGTCTCCTCTCTCAGCTTCCTCATCCTCGTGGGCTTTGCTTTGCCTCTCACCTTCAGAGCTCAGGATGCACAGTGTCCCTGACACTGCCCTGTGCTTCATTCCAAGTCTTTGGCACAAGTGCCAAGGCCAAAGCTCCATGTGCTGCTCCTGGCTCTGGTGTGGGGCACTGGTTGGGAAACAAGTCACACAGAGCACATCTCCCTGGTCTGTGTGAGAGGAGTAACAGTGTTCTCCTGCCTGTGGTTGGTGAGAGGGCAGGACTGGGGCTTGCAGATGCTCAGACATGCAAGTAGGTGGTTCCCAGCCCTCTGTTTGAGCAGGGAGTGTTTGAAGGACGCCAGCTTTGGCCATGGAGATGCTGCCTGTATGAGTGTGGCTCTGACAGGGCAGTGCTGTCACCTGTCCCAGCCTTGCTCCATGTTATCTGATTTGGATATTCTTTACTGGCAGGTTCCCTGAGGTGGGAGGTCACAGAGTCACAGAATGTGCTGAGTTGGAAGGGACCAACAAGGATCATCCAGTCCAACCCCTGGCCCTGCACAGGACCATCCCCAAGAGTCACACCCTGTGCCCCAGAGCATCATCCAAACCCTCCTGGAGCTCTGGCAGCCTTGGGGCTGTGCCCACTGCCCTGGGGAGCCTGCTCAGTGCCCACCACCCTCTGGGGGAAGAGCTTTTTCCTGAGATCCAACCTGACCCTGCCCTGACAGCTCCAGCCATTCCCTGGGTGCTGTCCCTGGTCCCCCCAGAGCAGAGCTCAGTGCCTGCCCCTCCTCTGCCCCTCCCAAGGAAGTTGTACCCGCACTGAGGGCTCCTCTCAGTCTCCTCTTCTCCTCTGCACACACCAAGTGCCCTCAGTGCCCTCACACGCTGCCCCTCCAGGCCCTTCCCCATCTTTGTGTCCCTCCTTTGGGCACTCCAATGGCTCAATCTCTCCCCATTCCAGGAGAGTTCAGAGCTGCAGAGCCATTGTCACTCACACCAGGAAATGGGAAAACATAGCAAATAACAGAATTTATAGGCCAGTCACTGAATATGCACATTAAAAATAAAACAAGGACTCCCACTTTGTAAAACCCTCTCTGCTTCTCCAATTTGACAAGTGCAGTAATGCAGTTTTGATGGTACATTTTCTGTCATAATGTAACTGCAGTACATTTTATATATGTATATAGCATATGCAGTATATATTATATATTTTTATATATGTATATGGACAGGCTGAGAGAATTGGGATTGTTCAGCCTGGAGAAGAGAAGCTCCAGGGTGATCTAATTGTGGCTTCCAGTGCCTGAAGGAGCCAACAGGAAAGATGGAGAGAGACTCTTTACAAGGGCCTGGAGTGCCAGGACAAGGGGGAATGGCGTCCCATTGTCAGAGGGCAGGGTTAGATTGGATACTGGGGAGGAATTCCTGGCTGTGAGGGTGGACAGACCCTGGCACAGGTGCCCAGAGAAGCTGTGGCTGCCCCATCCCTGGGAGTGTCCAAGGCCAGGTTGGACAGGGCTTGGAGCAGCCTGGGCTGGTGGGAGGTGTCCCTGCCCATGGCAGGGTGGAACAAGGTGGTCTGTAAGCTGTGCCTTCCAACCCAGGCTATGATTATGTGATGCTGTGCTTAGATGTAGGCAATGTGAGACCTCAGAACTGTGTAGCTTCTGGTCCCTGACTGTTCTGGGAGCTGGGCAGTGATGGCCTCTGTGTGTCAGTGCCCTTCCCCTGCAGGTCTGACTGGGCAGCATTGCAGGGGTGGGTGGCTGTGCCCTGTCCCAGCATGGCAGCAGGATGGGCAGCAAGGTGGCACTCAGTGGGACATGAGCATGGCCAGGTGCTGGGCCAGCTCACTGGGTTGCTCCCTGTGTCTTCTATCTGCTTCTCCTTGACCTGGGAGGTTTGGCAGCTGCTGTTTTCCAGCACATCCATGAAGGTATCAGGTTCAGTATTTGTGAAATGAACTGGGATGCAGTTTTGTTCCCCTCCAAATCTGGATAATACTTGTCCTCTGTCATCCCCAGAAGTGCTGGTGTCCTGGCAGCAGCAGTGTTGGTGTGAGAGAGCTCTTCCTTTGCTGCTTGGATTGCTCAGAGTGGGGCTGGGGTGGGTTTGTGCTGTGTTGGGGTCAGTCCTGTCCCTTACTGGGCACGATGTTGCTGGTCTCATCAAACAAACTGGTTATAAAAGTCTTGTGCAGTGATGCACAAAGTGGCAAAAACTAATGGTGCCTTTGGGCAGGTGAGGTGAGTTTGCAGTGTCTCCAACAGAGCCATGGGCTTGGGTGTGGGGCAGTACCAAGAGAACTGGTTTCTGTGGCATGTTCTGGGTGACCTGGAGCAGTCACAAACCAGGGGGTGAGGTGCTGAGAGTCAAGTGGCAGTTTCAGTGCAACAGGAGGAATTTAAGCTGCAGCTTTCAAAATAATTTCACATTCAGCTTTAATGATGCTCGGGCTGGTGGTGGCACAATAGCAGTAGACACAAGCAGTGGGAATCATTCCTGTGGTTAAATTTACATTGTTTGGAGGGGGGAAAGTGCTTTGAAAGAAGAGGCACTGTTTCCCAGAGAAGACATTTCTCATTCCTCCCTTTTATCTTCCTCCTGCCGAGCTGGGGGTGCTGTGAATGTGTGAGCTGCTGAGAGGTGCTTAAATGTGTGCTGGGTGATGAGGAATATCTTGCTCTGGTTTTTATGTGCAAGCATGCTGTATTTTCTGCAATAACTTTAATAACCTTCGTGTGGCTGTTTAGAAGGATGAACCTCATTAAAGAAGAGGTATTTAATAACAGGCCTATTTTTATCTCTGTCTTTATCTAACAGTCTGCACATTTATTTCAAGCTTGTAACAGTGCTTTGCAAGAAAAATGTTCTCCCTCCTGGAAAACGTTTTGGGAGTGCATCCAGCCTTGGTTATCTGAGTTTCCAATGTGTCTATCATCCCTCCTCCTCCTGGAGGCAGCAAGCCACACCAGGACCTTGGCTGCAGCATTTTTCTTGGGTATCATGGGAGAGTGGTTTCAAAAAATATGACTTTGGTTCCAGAGTCACTGAAATGGTTCTGAAGGTTTAATCACATACACTAAGAGCAACTGCCACACACTTCAGACCTGTGATCTTGTGTTGTGGGACAAGCATTCCAGGGCTTGCAGCACGTGCTTGGTTAGCCATGGGTCTGTCCTTCCCACTGGAACTCTGGGGGCTGCTCTGTGACACTGAATTCCCACCGAAGCACCATCCAGAGGCTGCTCCAAGAGCAATTCTTTTCCTGGTTTGGGAATGGTTTCCTGGGCTGATTTTGCTGCAGGTGTGACTGTGCACACACTCTAGGAGAGGTTGGCAGCTCTAGGGGTCAGGCATTCCTGCAGAGGGTGTTTTTTTCCTCAATTTGCAATTTTATCCTGTCATTTAATAAATTAAACCCTGACCTAAGGTATCTTGCAGACACTGTTTCCAGCCCCCTGTCCTGTCCTTGTTCTTGTTTGCTGGCAGTGATGGAGGCAGGTGATCTGCCCCAGCCCTGAGGGATGCACCGTCTTTCCAGTTCCTCCCACATCCCTCCCTTTGGCATTGCTGGCTCTTTATCCAGACTGCCTGCCCTGACTGAGGGTTCCTTGGAGCAGCCTGGGCCAGGGTGACCATCTCTGAGCCCCTTTCCCAGGACATGTGTGGCCATCAGCTCTGGGAGCTGCTGGCTTTGGTCCCTGGGATGTGCGAGGCAGTTGTTCCAGAAGCACCTGGAGCTAATCCCTCCTTTCCCCTGCCATTCAGTTTGGTTTTGCAGTGTTATCTTTTTCCCTGATTAGGAAGAAAGTGTTTCCCAAGGCCTTGCTCAGGCAGTTCCTCCCTGCAGTCTCCCCTGGGCTCAGGCCCTGCTTGCTGGAACGTTGACAAAACTGATTCTGGGTGGACACAGTCAAAGGACTTTTCAGGCAACGTTATGGCTCCTCCGAGGAATATTTCACCTGGTCCTTCACAGTTCATGCCTGCAAATTAGTGCTCTTGCTCAGATGGGACTGCAGCTTTTTTTTCACCTTTATTCCCCCTAGTTTATTTATTTTCCTATATATGTATTTATAGGGTCATGGTAGCAACAGGTGTGCTTGTTCCACAGACCCTTCCAGAGCCCTGTGCTGTGCCTGCTCCATTCTGGTGTACAAGCACCCTGCTCCTCTGAGGAGAGCTCTGGATATCCATCCTACTGCCCTGACTGAGCGAGGCATTTTCTCTGACCCCTGCCCTCTGTTCCTTTCAGAATCAGCAGGGAATTTGGGACATAAATTAAAAAGCTATTTGAGGTTTCTAGAGGTCTAGAAGCTGGTTTTGCATTTGCTCTTACTTGAACACACACTGAGACAAATGGCTCTGCTTTACTGAAGCAGCTTCCTTTGGCATCCTGAGGAAGCTTCCAAGTTAAAAAATAAATATGGCTCTATTTTTCCAGCTTTGCTTTACCAGCAAAAGCTTGGGAAAGAAATGTAATCTCCTTGGGTCTACCCTGATGTATTGTAGAACTAATTCCCATTTATTGCAGGACCTCTTCCATGCTAGATTCACGTTTAATTTTTTATTATGTGTTTACACTTTGAAGGAGGAAGTGTGGTGGTGTTGGACATTCTAATGAGGGATAACATTTCTGATTCCAGAAGTCTTTCTTCAGTCCAGAGATTCTTCTTCCTCCTGTCTCCTTATTTTTCTGCCTGCTCCTTAAGACTGCAGGAAGTTTTGCTTGGGTCATTCACTTGCAACAGGATGTTCTGTGAATACAGAATTAATGTATGCAGCCTGTCACTTGGAATTGCTGCTGTTCTGCTGCTGCAGAGCTCCCAGGGCTGCAAAGTCCTTGCAAGTGGCAATAACAGGACTGTGCCTGTGATCCTGCAAAGTGAGAGAAGGAACCTGGAGCTGTGTGTCTCTCCCATCACTGCAGGGTGTGAATAAATAGATCTAATCAACAATTTGCATGGTAGCCCCAGACCAGGTTTTATTTTTAGGATGTGTCATTGAGCCCAAGCGAAACCTCTCTGATTTTGGGCTGCTGGTGTTTCTAAAAGCACATTTAAGTGCTCACCAAGGCTGTATTTTAAGCTGCATTTACATTTTGATAGAATCTGCTGCTTTTCTTATTTGAAACAAAGCCCACCTGCTCTTCATTAATTACACTATCATTTCACCTGCTAACCAGGGTGCTGCTAATTACAGTTATCTCCCTGTTCTGCAGCAGATAATACACAAGAAATTGTTCTCCCTGGCTGTATCTGGATTAGCTGGAGCTGTAAGGAGGTGGCACATGGTGACAGGCTTTACAGGTGTAGTGAAGGTATTTATGGAGTGTCTGATGTGAAGCTGGAGGAGTGGCTGCTGCCTCCTTGGCTGTGCTGCCCTTCCCAGGCACCTCCACAGCAAAACATGGAGAAAACACTGTTTAAACAGGAAAATCTGGTTTCCTGCAGGGTGGTTGATCACTGGAGCAGGTCAGCTCTGCCACAGAGCTGGTGGAGTCTCCAGCACAGGAGACATTTCAAGCTGGACACAGTCCTGGGCAGCCTGCTGGAGGTGACACTGCCTGGGCAGGGGTTGGACAGATGATCCCAGAGGTGTTTCCAACCTCAGCTGATCAGTGACTGTCCAGCAGTGCCTCTTCTAAGACAGAAGATGTCATAGAATCATGGAATGGATTGGGTTGGAAAAGACCTCCAAGATCAGCAAGTCCAACCCTTGNCCCGTGCCCCCTTGTCCTATTGCTGAGTGCCTGGGAGAAGAGACCAACCCCCACCCGGCCAGAACTTCCCTTCAGGTAGTTATAGACAAAGTCATGGTGCTTCACAGAGTGCTGCAAACCCTGGTGGTGAAGCTGACTGTGGTCTCTGCCTACATCAGCTGCAATCTGAGTGGAGCACACATGGTAAGAGTCTTCCCTGAAGAGAGGCAGCAGAAAGGAGTGTCTGAGCCCATCTGGGGGGACTGTGGGTCCAGAGGGCTGGAGCCAGGAGCTGGAGGGAAGGCACCCTGTGGGACCAGAGCCTTTCCTGGAAGATGAGCCAAGAAGCTTTTCACTTGGCTCCTGTTAAATCATCATTTCACCCCATCTGATCTCTTCAGATGCTCCCTAAACCTTTGGATTTCATCCTGCAGTGCAAAGGCCTTGTCCTGCAGGAGCAGGGTGAGGCTGCTGAGGAGAGCTTGTACCTGCCCCTGTGGGGAAAGCCCAGCTGGGAAGCAAGAGAGGATGGATCCCCAAAGGCTCCTCCAGCCCAGGCTGTGTCAGTCAGAGGTGTGAACACTGCATGAGGAGGAGATGTATGTGCTCTCCTTCATCCACCATGAGCATCCTCAGATCAGGTCAAACCACCTGTACCCACTGTTTGTACAGTTTGCTGTCTGCCAGACTTGATAAACTGATTTATGTGGGGTTTTTTTGTTGCCATTTTTTTATTCTAAAGAATGTTAGGGGTGGTTCACATGTTTTCTTCTGTGTCCTCTGCAGTGCAGGTGGTGCAGGCAGGGATGGGATGATAGAACCTTTATACCTGTCAGGTCTCCTTCCATACCCAAGGCATTGCCCAGTGATTTCCCTGCAGGCTTGGGAATACAACAGCAGGTGGAACAAGGAGCTCAGTGAAAACCATGCTCAAGAAAGATTGTATCCATGGCCTGAAAGCCAGATACAGAGTCATGATAGTGCATGTTGCGGTGGTGGCAGAGCTGGGAACACTGAATGGGGATGTTCCCTGCAGTTCTGGCACGAGGAACTAGAGGACTGCTGGTTGTCCACAGTCCTCCATGAGGATCTCTGCTTCTCTGTGGTCCTCCATGAGCACCTCTGGTTCTCCACAGTCCTCTGTGAGCCCCTCTGGTTCTCCGTGGTCCTCCATGAGGCTCTCTGGTTCTCCCTGAGGATCTCTGGTTCTCCATGGTTCTCCGTGAGGATCTCTGGTTCTCCACAGTCCTCCATGAGGATCTCTGGTTCTCTACGAGGATCTCTGCTTCTTCGTGGTCCTCCATGAGGCTCTCTGGTTCTCCATGAGGCTCTCTGGTTCTCCATGAGGCTCTCTGGTTCTCCATGAGGATCTCTGGTTCTTCATGAGGGTCTCTAGCTCTCCATGAGGATCTCTGGTTCTCCATGAGGCTCTCTGGTTCTCCATGGTCCTCCACAAGGACTTCATGATGCCTTGCACAGAGCTTGCTGTGACACTGGGCAGGGGCTGCTGGTGCTGCTCCTGGGGACTGTGCAGCAGTGATGCTTGGCCCTTTTCAGTGTGTTTATGCTCCAAAATGTCACTGGGCCTGAAGGTACCTTCCTGCAGCAGCTGCTCCTTGTCTGCATCACTTCCCTTGGTGGAGCTGGCACAAAACTACGGCCCTGCTGCCTCAGAGGGATCCCTGTGAGCCAGCACAGGGGGGACAGGCTGGGCAGTGCCTGGGCTGTGCTGGTTTAATCATTTATCCATGTTCACGCCACCAAAGCTGTCCCTGGGTGTGTTTGGGGAGAGTTGGCCCCAGCCATCAGCTTGTCAGGGTTTGCAACACTGGCAGCTGGGGAGGGAACTGTTATTAAGTGTAACATGGCACCTTGGATGCTGAAAGCATGGGGAGACAATAAATACAGCCTTCCCTAATGCCATTTTATAGTGTCACTCTTCAGAATTTATTAAGGCTTAGTTGCAGCCATGCCTGCAGCTTCTTCTGCTTGAATCAGTAAATTGTGTTCATTATCTCCAGCTCTCGCTTTGACCTACTGTGTTTTAAAAGAGAGGAAACATTGGAGGCGTAGGGACACCCCAGTTACTTTCTTTGGCAGCTGTTTTTTTGTCTCAGGTTGGCTGCTGACACCCTGGTCAGTGCTCAGGCTGCAAATGGAACTGTGCCCCTGTCCCCCATTTTTTGTCAGGACAAATCACAGCAGCACATTGTGTACCTTTACCCCCATCCTCAGCATTTAGCTCTCCAGGATGGAGGAATATGAGTTCAAGCCCAACCTTCGGAGAATTTATTATATTCCTTATGCTTAAGGGCAAAATTTAAGTTGCCAAAAGCAGATGTTTGCTTGCTCCTTTTTTAGCTCTCAAAGTACTTTCTGTGTGCTTGATTGATGGACGTCCCTGTTATACATTAATAGCTGGGCTTTGCAGAAAGCTGTTATTACCAGGAGAATCTGGTGAGGATTTCAGTTTTTCTTCTAGCACTGAAAATCCATTATTAATGTCTTTTTGGGGAAAAAAGCAAGCTTCAAATCAGGCCTTTTGCTTTGCTTTCTCAGGCTCCCTCACAACTGTCTTCTCCGCGGTGTTTTTAAAATCAATATTACAAGTGTTCTTTATATTTTACTGGGTGGTTGAGGGTTTCTGCGTCTGGCTATTGATTTCTAATTGTGTTGCAGGACATTTGGGTGCACACAGATTGCTGTGTGATGGATGGCTTCATATGTGTTTTCCTGATCATCACTGAGTTGGCTTTTTGCACTTTCCCTCTTGCTGGATGCTGCTGCTGAGCCTGGAAGCTGCCAGGAGAGCTGAGAGTGCAGTCCTGAGACACTGAGCTTGGGACCATGCATTTCAGTTTGGTTTTGGTTTTGGACATGGAGACCTTGTAAGGTCTCCTCTTTTGTGTTGTCTTTGCAGAGTTGTTCTGCCCTGGCTTCTCATCCAGCTTCGTGTTCTGCACTGTAGGAGCGTAAGAAGTTGTCCTGCACCTTCAGCTCTTTGGGTCAGCTCTTCTGGCAGATCTTGGCAGCAAATCTTTTGCAGATCTTTCAGAGCTGCAAAACTATTGGATCACAAAATTGTTTGGGTTGAAAAGGACCTTAAAGCCCACCCAGTCCCATCCCTCCTGCCATAGGCAGGGACACCTCCCACCAGCCCAGGTTGCTCCAAGCCCTGTCCAACCTGGCCTTGGACACTCCCAGGGATGGAGCAGCCACAGCTTCTCTGGGTAACCTGTGCCAGGGCCTGCCCCCCCTCATAGGGAAGAATTTCTTCCCAGTATCCCATCTCACCCTGCCCTCTGGCAGTGGGAAGCCATTCCCCCTTGTCCTATCACCTCATGCCCCTGTAAAAGTCCAAGTCTCAATGAAATAATAAAAACACAAAGCACATCTGTAGCTGCTGTAAGGCTGGATTTACAGACCAGAGACTCTTGGAGCACATCAGCAGGGATGGAACATGGGCACATCTGTGTGAGAGCTTGTTGGCACCACGGGAGGATGTGATGAGTGACACTGCTGTGGCCAGCACAGGTGCTCCCAAGTGCTTCCAGGACTCCAGGTAGGCTGCAGCAGGGAAAGAGCAGGTAGTGACAAGGACAGGGGCCCTGGATGTGTGTTTTAGATGAGTCCTGAAAACATGCTGGAGGAAGAGCAGTGACAGAGTTTTCTGTGCAGGGAGGGTTTGCATGGGAAGCAGGGAACTGTGCCCCTCCAGGGCTCTCTGGGCAGGAATGGCTGTGCTTGCCCTGCCTGTGGTCAGACTGCTTCCCAGCCCTCCATGCACTGCCAGCACAGCTCCAGGTGTGCTGGGGCCGTGGCTGTACCCACAGGCATCTGCAGGTGGGCTGGATGGGAGTGTTGGCTGGTGGGGCTCACCTGCAGCAGGGTCCAGATCTTAGAGCACGCCTTGAGAGGCCAGGTTTGCCCCCTAAGCCATCAGTCATTGCAGTTCCTCTGTGCTGGGGCCCAGAGCAGGCAGTGGCAGGGGTGTTGCTACAGAAAAATGAAGAGTGAGCAATTCAGATCTATGTGGGATCTTGTGAGACTGGGGTAGCTATCAGCTAAGGAGCAGCAAGGAGCACAGCTGCTGCTGGGTGGTAGGGAGGAGGATACTCCCCAGGAATTCACACAGTGGTTTCTCACAGGACTCTGCAGGTTCTTGAAAACATCTAGGGTAAGTTCTCCAAAACATTGGACTTGTGAGATACGGGTTATAACCAATAGGGGTTTGCAGTTGTATGGTGTGAGGTTCAATTTAACCAGTGGTACCTAGCTTTAGCTCTATATAAACTGTGTGTGGTGTGGAATAAAGTGGCATTCACTCAATCAGAATGATCTGTGTGTGGTGTCCAGTTCCTCCACCGTATATTTATTGTTTTCTTTATCAGCGGGGCTGGTGCCCAGGGCAGGCAGTGTCAGTGTCAGGGGTGCTGGTGCCCAGAGTAGGCAGTGTCAGTGTCAGGGGGGCTGGTGCCCAGGGCAGGCAGGGTCAGGGGTGCTGGGGCCCAGGGCAGGCCGCGGCA
>VWZD01007906.1:380195-390348 GCA_013396695.1 Sakesphorus luctuosus | reverse complement strand
CTGGTGCCCAGGGCAGGCAGTGTCAGTGTCAGGGGTGCTGGTGCTCAGGGCAGGCAGTGTCAGTGTCAGGGGTGCTGGTGCCCAGGGCAGGCAGTGTCAGTGTCAGTGGTGCTGGTGCCCAGAGCAGGCAGTGTCAGGGGTGCTGGTTCCCAAGGCAGGCAGTGTCAGGGGGACTGGGGCCATGCCCCTGGGCAGCAGCAGCACAGGGTGTGTCAGACCCCCAGTCCCAGCTGTGCTGGTCCAGCCATGCTGGCCAAGCCAGCAGCTGGGGTGGAATGGCATGCACAACTCTGGGCAGACTGTGACCTTGCCTCTGGAACTTAGTTAGCAATTCTGGTGATGTGCTGGAAACGAAAATATAATTCAGGCCACCTTCTCCTCCAAGCTGACCCTGAGAATCTGGGAGAAGAGCTGCTGAATAATTAGGGGCCTTTTTTTTTTTCCTTTTTGCTGGAGTTACTGCTCAGTGTTGAACTGTGCTGTGAAGTGTCATTAGTTCCCTTGAACTGATTGGTCTGAGTGTACTTTGCATTAATATAATTACGTAAATTGCAGTCTCATTAATCACTGTGGGTTGCAGCACATCCCTGTCATGTTCTGTTTTGCAGGTGGTTTGGCTGGTGGGACCCCTGTAGCCCTGGCTGGGGGTGAAGGCTGTGCCTGGGGCACTCCCCCTCTGCTCCTGTGCCCAGTTTAGTTGTGCTCTGTATTTGCATGTGTCTCACCCTGTAAGACCTGGAGTGTTTGCCAGCGCTGCAGAGAGCAGCCTCCCCTCTGCAGAGGAGGAGAGGGAGAGTTTGTCCCAGAGGAGTTCTGCTGGAACACAGCCCTGCTGCTGTCACTCCACTTTGGGTCTGTGGAGGTCCTGGAGTGGCAGAGCCCAGACTCCTGTGAGTACCTGGAGCCCGAGCTCTTGCACAGGGGCTGCTGCAGGGCTGTTTGATGATGCTGTGGCTCTGTGTCCGTGGCAGAGCTCTCAGCCTTCCTGGCAATGTAAATTCTCCTGGCTGCATGCTAAAATTACACTGAGTTATTGATTTATCTTTGAGAGGATTTCCTTCCCGAGGGACATTTCTGGCTGTTGCAATGATTTAGCTCTTGTGCAAGTGCAGAATCCGTGGCAGAGCAGAGCCACCCTCCTGCCCTCGCATCTGCAGCTCAGGGTCGCGCTCCCTCAGGCTCCCTTTGCAAGCTCATTTCTGTTCCAAGGCTGGGACAGGATTATGTGGCTGTTATTTCCCTCTAACAACTGCAAATAAAACAGCGTTTTCAACTTCACTGACAAAGCTGCAAGTCTTGGACAAGCCTTTGTGCCACAGCACCTGATAATCTTGGATAATCTTGGATGTGTTGCAAGCACAGCTTCAAGCCTGGCACGTGGAAAGCATGAAGCCATGCCAGCATTAGTGCACCCAGGCTCCTGGGAATGTTTTAATTCCTTAAAGCAGGGTATGATGGGAGCAGGATTGTGTGAATGCTTTTTCCCTAAAGCTGCAGGGTGCAGCCTGTCTTCCCTTTGCTTTCTCCTGATTCACCCATAGAGCATCTCTAAAATCAGGCCAGACAAGTTCAGATTCAATATCACGAGGACCCAAAGCCATACTCTCCTGTTCCCCTTGGTGCTGAAACCACAGGCCACTGGCTGTGGCTCAGCTGGAGGGCACCATCAGTAGAAGGGCCTGACCTGGGCCAAGTGTTTTACCTCCTCTCTCTGCCTGGGAGGTGACCAGCTCTGTGTCCCTGGGTGTTCACTGAAGCACCTCCCAGGGTGTTCCTGTGTCTAACCCCACAGTGGGTTTGGGCCTGATCTCAGCTGCACAGTGGTGAAATGTGAGGCTACTCATCCATGTGGTGCTATAAAACAGTATCCCCCAATTAGGCCCAGGGAGAATGTCAATTTATTTTCCTGTGAACCAAATGTGGCACAGCTACTTTCTTTCTCAGTGATCTATCTGTGAGATAAAACAAGTCCTCAGCGTCTGTCTTAAATACTGCAGTGTTGACAAGTTCTCTTGACAGAAATTAGGCTAATGTCCCTTACGACTGCAGGAGCTGTAGGAGCGAGGCTTGAAATTGGAGCTTGGGAAAGCACTGTACCAACGTGCTCTCCAAGGCATCTTCTTATTCAGCTTTTATTATCCAAATTTGTTCTCACTCTGGCTTGGCAGTGTGGCTGGCAGGCTGGTTTCTCCAACGTGTCCTGCTGCTCTCATGGCCAGGCAGGCCAGATCAGGCACCTTGCAGTGCTGACCCAGGGAAATGTTGGCCAACCGTCTGCAGACCTGGGTGCCCTTGGCTCTGGGGGTGCTCTGGGCTCGGGGACATGATGGGGCTGGTGTGAGATGAGCCAGCTGACAGGCTCTGGGTAGAGATGGGATCCAAGTCAATAAGCCTTGCCAGCAGCACAGCATGTCCTGAAACGCTCCTGGTGAGAGCTGAGCTGGGAGAAGGGAGTTTTTGTGGTGCGTGTCTTATTTCAGTTTCAGCCTTGACTGAGTTATGGACTCAGAAGCTGAGGACAGGAACAGAGGTCACTGAGATGTGGTCACAAAGACCCTTCTTGAGCTGCCCAGCCTTCCCCTTGACAATAGTTTCCTTTTTCACCCCTTTACCCTCCTTGAGTTGCACAACCTTAGCCTTCAGTTCCTCGTTTCCAACCACAGATCAGCTGCGGTTGGCTTAGACTCGTGTTTCTCACACTAGTGTTGGTCCTGTTGGATTATCCCTCCCTAGAGAGCCATTGTGTCCTTTCCATGCATCCATGTTACCATTCTTTGGTGGCCATCTCACCAGTCCCTGGAGGGAGGAGGAGAGGCTCTCTGAGAGCGACAGATGTGGGAGACATGGTGGTTGATCATGTTCTGGAGGTGCTAATTTCCATCACAGTAAAGAAGCCAGTAGTGCCTGGCTCAAAAAGTTATTAGATGCCTAAAATTCAGCAGAATGAATATCGTCCTCAGTTCCTTTTGTCAGGTTCTCAGTTCACCTGGTCACCTCCCCCATCCTTCTCTGCCTGTGTCTTGCATTGATCTTCTCTGAATGCAGCCAAGCCTTCAGCATCCCAGACGGGCTTTCTAGGGTAACAAATACACCTGAGGGATGACAACTATTGAACAAGTTGCAGTAACACTATGAAGCAGTGTAGGCTTGGGGATAAATATTGTAGTAAGTTGGAAGGGGATTAAACCTGGCTTTTGTAAATAAGTCTCTTATAGATGTTGACTTGGGGACATGGTGAGACAAAGGTCACTTCAGTGTCCATGCAGCCTAGTGTTTGAGAGACGAAATACCAGAGCTTGGCTGGACACCTTTGGTCTCTGTGTGTCTTCTGCTGCCCAGACCTTTGTGGGATTAAACTCTAAACTGCTGCAGTTCACAAATTCGAGCCCAGTATCGGAAGAGAAAATAACTCAGGTGCCTCATATGGAATCCCTGAGCACATGGCTGGACCCAGGGGCTGTGGTAACTCACCACAGTGCCTGGCTCAAAGCTGGAGAGAGGGGCTTAGCAAGTGAAAACACGTGTTTGTGCCAGTTTTACTGAAGGGCAACCCCTCCTCTTCCTTCTGTGTGCTTATTTTTTCCTGGTGTGTTTCCTGCTGTTGCAGTGCGAGGGAGAGCAGCCTTTTGCCCTGTGAAGTGTTCCTGTTTCTGCAGCAGCACCTCTGTCAGAGGCACCACACCCCTGCTGAGCCCTTCTGCCACCCCTTCCCTGAGGAAGAAAGTCCCTCCCAGGCACAGGTTTTCCTCCCAGGCACCTCTCCAGCATCCACCTCTGCTTCCATTCCTTACTATCTCGGAGCATCCCGGGAAACGCAAGCACCTCGTGGGAGAGACATGCTCTACCCTCTCCCACCCTCAGTTGTTCCTTGCCATGAGAGGAGCAAAGTTTAGTGGGGTTTTGGCAGGAGCAGGCTCAGCTCTGGGCACGGTGCTGTGTGTGCCATCATTGCTGTGGCCACCGCAGTGGTGAGTCTGGGTCCTGCCACTCGCCAGCCCCTCACTCCCTGTGGCTATCCCAGAGCCGCGGCCAAGCCAAGCACAGGCAGTGGGTGGGTTTGGCGAGCAGGTGGGTTCAGCTAGCGGGTGGGTTCGGCGAGCAGGTGGGCTTGGCAAGCGTGTGGCCTTGGTGAGCGGGGGGGTTCGGCGAGAGGGTGGGTTTGGCAAGCGTGTGGCCTTGGTGAGCGGGTGGGTTTGGCGAGCGGGTGGGCTTGGCAAACGAGTGGGTTTGGTGAGCGGGTGGGTTTGGTGAGTGGGTGGGTTTGGAAAGCGGGTGGGTTTGAAAAGCGTGTGGGTTTGCCAAGTGGATGGGTTTGGCGAGCGGCGGCACGAGGCGCCAGAGCCCAGCGCTGGCAGGTGCCGGTGGTTTGGTGACTGGGCTCACGGCACCACTGATCACTCCAGAGAACAGCGTTCCCAGTGCCCCGGCAGAGCGCTGGCTCGGGGCAAAGCAGCACTTGGGAGTGTTGTCCAGCCCCGTGTCCAAACTGAACTGGTGCTGTCGCACCTCTGACCGGGTGTTACTGGGAAGCCTCTTCCTCGGGGCGCTTTGTTCTCTGCTGGCTGTGGATCAAATCACAGGAGGAGGGATTTGATTCTGGCGTCGCTTTGAAAACATTTTGATTTTATCTGCTGAGGGAAACAAATTACAGAGAGGATTTCTCAGCACTGGTACAAAAGAGTGGCTCTAAACCCCTTTTCAGACAAACAAGTGTTGGAGCTGTAGGAGTGATGGATGGTGCTTAAAGACAGTGATTATTGCAGCAAGCAAGCTGTTGGCATTAAAAATCCCAGGGTGCAAGGCAGTCCTCCCAAGGGTTCCTGTGTGTGTCTCCCTCTAATCCTGGTTGTGAGGAGCCCTTGGCACCCTGAGAACACCCAGTGGCACCAGCCACAGGAGAGCAGTAGCCCAGCAAGCACCAGTAAGTTGCTTCTCTCTTGCTAAATAAGAAACTAGAATGGAATCACTGCTTTTGGTGTGACATTGCTGCCCATGGCAGAGAAGTGGGAACTGGATGATCTTTAAGGTCCCTTCCAACCCAAACCATCCCATGATTCTTGTTCTTCCCAAGTGGGATTCAAGTCCAGCAGAAAGCTGGGATGTTGCTCTGGGAGCTGTGAGGAGCCTGGGCAGGAACACAGCACTTGGTGTTGGGATGTCTCAGGGCAGGGCAACTTGGGGGTTTTCCCAGCGATGGCTTTGCTGCCAGTGGCAGTGCTGGGTGTTAAACTGGGAACAGATTCACTTTTGGCAAGCTTGAAAGCATTTCAGGTGGCTTCTGTCCCTGCTCCACTGCAGCTTGGAATAAAATCAGTGTTGGAGAAGATGCTGTGCTTAGACATGACCATCTTGGTGGGTTGAATGGCAGGGTATTTGTTAGCATAGCTTGGAGTGTTACAGAAAGAGTTGTCAGATAAACTAGCAAACTGAAGTGTCTCATGTGAAATTTCCTTGATTTGGTTGAGGTTCTTTTAGCTGTTTTTCTGTCTCTCAACAATTCACCCCATTCAGACATTTCTGGGAGACCTGTGTGAGTTCTGCTGTGAACTGAGCGTTTGTGGCTTGGGGATCAGGCCCTGCCTGCTCTGTGTTTGTCTGGGTGCTCTGGGAGGCAGAAGGCAGCAGCAGTGGGAGTTGTTTGCTCGTGCTGAAAGGAAAAAACTCCTCTCTCATGGTTTCCTCTGCATTCCCGGGAAGAGAAGGACATCTCTTTGTCCTTGACTGCACAGCAGGATCTTGTCCGTACCAGGATGCCATGATAAGACAAAACAAGAACAGTGAAGCCAGGCTGACACCACCAGGACCGCTCATGGCAGGCAGAGGCAGCACAGCTGTCCTCAGCCCGAGGGGGCAACACCTGGGACAGGTGGCACGATGGAATGTCACCCCTGGGGTCCATCCTGCATCCCACCCCCCACAGGTGCTGCAAGCTCACACATAAGGAACAGCTGATGAACATGGCAAACATGCAGTGATTTTATAAGAGTTTTCTCTGTAATTGATTGCAGGAGGTAATTAGAGCCCCCGCTGTCACAGGTGGTGTGGACCTCCAAGATGTGCTGTGCTGCTTTGCAGCAGGGGTACAGAACCAGTGGGAGTCAGAGCTGCACATGGCATGGGTTTGTAAAGCATTTCATGCAGTGTCACAGGGATTTGTGCTTGGAATGTGGACACAGGTGTCTGAGCTTCCTCACCACCTGTGCTGGGAGCAAGGTACAGTGGGAATGCTGGGGAATGCCCAGGAATGGTGGGACACCTGCTGGGGAAGCTCCCAGGCCTGGTGCTGGGAAACCTCTCCACCAGCTATGGGGAAGAGGTGACACAGAGCATATTAATGACCTTTTCCAGTGACACTTAATTGGGAGGAGCAGTGAGTGCCAGAAAATGAACTGATAGGAAAGGCTGTAGCTGAGTGAAAAAGGTGAGACAGAAATAAAATGAGATTCAGGTTCTGGGCCTCCTCTTCCCATCAGTAATCCATCTCTTCCTTACCTCTGTCTGCTGCACATCTTCTCTTCCTTTTGTATGTAAAAATGTTCTGTTTGGAAATAGCAAGCAATCCAGGGAGTGCTGTGACTTGCCTTCATAGAGAAGAAAGAGAAAAACCACGAGGCAGGCTTTGCTGCTTCCTTGTTCAGCAGTGCTAACGGGAGAGTCCAGGGTCAGATCACACACTGAGCCCCCCAGGACTAGGCTGGCTCTGTTTTCCTTGGAGCCTGGCATTCCACATCAGAAGCAGGCAGCATCTTCATGCTGCCAGTGTGCCAGGGTGTGGGATATCCCATCCTCTGGCCAGAGCAGGCATGAGGGCAGTGTCCCCCTGAGTGGCCAGCAGTGATGCCCCAGCCTCACCCACCCTGGCACTGGTGGCTCCTGGAGCCTGTGATGCGGCAGTAGGGAGCTCTGCTGCTTCCTGGGATTTGTCTCCTTGTGGTTTTTTTAATCATTATTTTATTAAAGGAGAAGGTGCCATCAGATAACTCATTGTGGATGCTCTGTCAGGGTGATTATTTTAATACTGCAGCACTGCCGGTGTGTTTTGCTGGAACATTCACATATTGATTCTGGATTCCTTTGTTGCCTGTACTAGAAAGAAAGTCCCTTCCCCTCACTCCCTTTTCGAGGGAAACAAAGAGTAAAGGAAGGTAGATGTTATCTGAGGCTTGCTCACACACCGAGGTGATTTCTGAAAGCTGCAGAGCCACTTACTGACTCAATAACTGGGGCTTGTTTTCACACCCTTAATAGATTTTTGATTTGTTTTGCAGTGGCAAACAAGGATGCTCACTTGGGGACAAACCAGGGATCTGCTGAGCTGGATCATTTGTGCTGCTTGCACGAAAAAAAGCCTTCCCAGGGGACATTCCTGTACCGTGGGGGACAGAGTGGTGTGGGAAGGGGGAGTCCCCTGTCCCTCTCAGGCTCCTCTTGCTGGGCAGTCCATGGCTGGCAGGTCGGGGCTCCAAGGGCTGGAGAGGGGCTGGGGAAGCCACTGCCAGGAGCACAGTGAGTTACTGCAAGAGCTCAGTGGCAGATTTGCAGGTCAGTGTGTGGTGCACAACTTACCTGGTTGTGTTGAATGTCATTGCTGTGCAGTAAGTCGGGGTTCAGCCTTGTCCCCATGCTGAAACTCAAACCCACTTGTGTCCAGCACTAAATGGAATAATCACACAATCACAGGTATGCCAAGTGGGAAGGGACCCCCAAGGATCATCAAGTCCAATGTGCTGGAAGGGAGCTGGGCAGGATGAGACCTTTCTCCTTTAGTGAGAAAACAGTTGGTGACTCGGCCTAGAAAAAGAAGGATGGAGTTCCTGGGATATCACTACATGCTGTATATTCCACACAGCACCCCTCTGCTTTTACTTACGTGGTGTATAATGCCCCTGATCCTGCCTCAGTTGTGAGCCTGTTTTCCATTTGTTTATTTATTTATCATCTTGTTTCCAGCCTCTGCAAGGCTCGATATGGGTGTGGAGCTCGGGAAGCGTACACAGAGCTGCGTAACAGATAGCTGTGATTTGGTTACAAGGCAATAATTTAAGGTGACAGGTTTAGCTGATAACATAAAGCACAGGAGAGAAATCGCTGCGGTTTGTAAATGTCAGCAGAACCCCTGCGAGGAGCTGCTGCCTCCAGCCGGCCCCGGTGCTGCTGCTCCACCTAATATATTATAAGGAGATATAAACAGATGTCTGAAAAAATCTGGCTGACCAAGATTAAAAGAATGGGGCTATAAATTAAAGTCTTCCTCGGTGTCACTTTAAGCAACTTTCAGGACAGAGCACAAATGGAGTGCTGGTGCACGGAGGGATCTCCAGGAGACCACGAGGTTTGGGCTGCAGAGGCTTGGACGTGGCTGCACCCAGGTGTGGCATGGCCTGTGGGAAGAGCAAAGCCTGTCCTGGTGCTTCTGCAGCTGATAAAGGGATTAAATGGAGAACAGGAATAACACCATCCCCGCAGCGCATTACCCCAGGATCAGTGTCTCCCGCTTGGAAAATAAATGCTGTCACTTTGCTTTGTCATCTCTTCCCAATAAGGACCCTGTCACTGGTGCAGTGACAAGGGGTTTTTATCCTCTGGAAGTGGACACTATCTTTCTGGCTGTGAGGCAGCAGGCTGAGTGACTGAGGGGCAGGCGGGTGGCATGTCCCTGTCAGAGACACTGGGTGGTCTGCACAAACCCTCTCCTGGATCCATCGCCCCAGAGTGATGCAGGAACACGTATTCAAACTGAGAGAGAGTAAGTTGAGATTAGAGATTCAGAAAAATCCTTCCCTGTGAGGGTGGGCAGGCCCTGGCACAGGTTGCCCAGAGAAGCTGTGGCTGCCCCATCCCTGGGAGTGTCCAAGGCCAGGTTGGATGGGGCTTGGAGTAACCTGGGCTGGTGGGAGGTGTCTCTGCCCATGGCAGGGGGTGGGATGAGATGATCTTTAAAGTCGCTTCCAACACAAACCATTCTGTGATTCTGTGATTCAAACCATTTTAACTGTAGTTTAGAAAATTCCACGTGTGGGATATGGTTTAGGTGGTAAGGAGTACAAACAGTTGTGGGGCAGCAGTTTGCTGCTTCCTCCACAGCTGTGGCCCTCTCAGCAGGTTCTTGTAGGGCATTTCACAGCTATTTCTACTCACTGGGTTGTCGATTTAGGGGTGGGAAGTTAATTAGAATGGAAACTCTTCTTTCCCTTTATGAGGAGCAAGGGATGAGATCTGGCAGCTCTCTGGGAAGTGAAACCATCCAGTACCACATACATGCAGTGCCTACCTGTGGATACACAGCTTTGATTTGTCTAAGGTGTCAAGGAGAAAAAATGTCACAAAATGGCTTAAATATAAACGTGTTTTTATATTTTTTTTTAATTGAGTTTCATTTCCCAAATGCAACTTAATGCAAACAATGAGTAAAAAATTAATTTCTCTTGGGGAAAAGCTATTAAGGTTATGATTCTGTTTTAGTAGCATGTGAAGATGTGTGATTGCTTACATATGTATTGCTCCAGAGCGTGCTCCCAGTTGTTGAATAGTATCAAATTACAGGATTCAAAGAAAATCAACTATTTTTAAGTGAAATGTCTAGAAGCTGCACACTGAAACATCATCAAAATTCAGGATTTCCAGCTTACTCGTTTAAATCAGCAATTTTAATCACATTATTCAAGTCAACCCACCCTCAAACACACTTTATGAATAATACTTCAAAATACCCCAAACCACATAAAACTGAAGCTCTGTCTTGAACAGCTGTAATATTTTTAAGTGCCATTGTCAGTCTCTTTGTTGAAAACAGAGACGTTTTTCATGGTTTATTTATTAAAGCAGAGTGTTTGTCCTGCTGTGGCATGAACCTGTGTTGCTGTGCAGAGCGAGGAGAAATCCCTGTAGCTGCTCAAGTACATCAAGGCAGAGATTTTTGCTCTGGGGTTTGGATGGTCCTGGTCAAATCTCGTTTAATGTGCAGAGGCAGGAGCAGGAGCAGGAAGGGTTTGTGTCCTGTCTGGTGCAGCCTCTTTGACCTGGCTGTGCTGTGTCTGGGAGCTGCTTTGGAGCTCGTGTGTGCTGGGTTGGAGCTGATGTGTGCTGCTTTGGAGCTCGTGTGTGCTGGGTTGGGGCTTGTGTATGCTGGTTAGGAGCTCGTGTGTGCTGGGTT